>JAAGNO010010935.1:81840-97711 GCA_033439905.1 Ceryle rudis | reverse complement strand
AATTGCAATGTTGGTTATCTATTGAATTTTTTTTTTTAAACTTGCTTGTGTCTGCAAGAAGAAAATCTTTTTCAAAATGCTCAAATACCTAGTGAAGGTGTTTAGTACGTGTTGTTACAGTCCTATTGCAAATGCTTATCCTCTATGTAGAAGGAAAATGGTTCTCTTTGATTTGAGGCTTGATGAGGCTCTGAGCAACCTGCTCTAGTTGAAGATGTCCCTGCTCTCAGCAGGGAGGTTGGACTAGAAGACCTCTAGAGGTCCCTTCCAACCCAGACATTTCTATGATTTTCTATGATTCCTGATGGACTGCTTCTTGCCTGGCGCATTTTTGAATAACAAAAATATAAAGCATGCGTTATTATGGGTTAAATCCCAAATTGGAGATCATACATTTAAAAATGCCACCTCGTTGTTTGCTTTATGGTTTGCTTAACTTTGAGAAAATAGCAGCTGCCTTCTGGGTGATGTTCTCCGATTCCGTACTCATCGTCAAGCATCCACGTGTGAGCCACAAGCAGGGAGAGCTGCTGTTCTTCCTTTCGAGGTGTTTCTGTTTACATGCTCTGTCCCCTACTTTGTTTCAGAGATTCCATTTCTACTCTGGACCATCTCTCTGAACATAGAAGAACAGCTATTCCAGTCATATTCCTGATGTGCTTAAGGGTTATGTGTCCTCCACTTTTCTCACGTGTTTACTTTCGCCTTTGTTTCCCTTTCTTCCATTGCACTCTCCCTTTGTGATATTTCACATGGCTTAGCAGATCTGTCAACCTTTTTTTTTTTCTTTTTGCTCCTTGTATTACCCCATCTATTGCACTGAGTTCCCTCTCCTGCTCTTTGTACTTTTAGTTCTCCTTCTGTTCTCTCTTGCATGTAAACATTAATTCTTCTGACTCACTTCAATTTCTTGTTCCTTCCTTTTTATTAAAACAGTTCCCACTCTCTGCCGCCTCCTTTGTCTAGTTTTTTTGCAGCTTCTGTCTGAGGTCATTTGAAATATTGTCACCAGTCTTGATAATAGAACCAGACTCTTGGTGATTGACTTACCCTCGTGCTTCATGGGAACAGCCCAAGTTCAGGCCCTCGAAAGCAAACGTTATGTTTTCTGCCTTTGCTAGGCCTCTACTGTTATTTTGAAATTAGGGGGAAATAATTGAAAGCCCCAAACTGCACAATGCTTGGCGCTCCTAAAAAGCAGCAAATGGCAAAAGATCTGTAATTCGAGAGTTGGCAAGCTAAATTTCATTATCCCTATACGTAAAATGTAGGATACACATTGCAACATTATGTATTTTACACTTTATATTTATTAGATTACGTATTTTGCACTTATATTTATTTTAAGGAATAGTGTCTTCTGCCAGAGGCTGCAAAAAAATGGATCCCACAAGCTGCACAGCCACTTGCTTCCACCTTTCTATCACCTTGTCTTTTTACTGGCAGAAATATTCACAGTGAATTGAATTAAGGAAGTGATTTGGGTTTAAAGTAAACTTTTGGGGGGTGGGGGGATAGAGAGAAAATTTTAACCCAGATGAATTTACAAGACTGTACAAACACTTGTGCCAGCCCAAGGTGGGAGAAAAGGGAGAGTGTGTCTTTTGGCAGCAGTACTAACCTGCAGGTTTAAATTGTTCCTGAAGCTATTACCTGAGATTCTTTTATGAATAAGTAAAGCTTTCTTTAGAGCCTAAACAGAAATATTTGGTTGTGTAATCTTTCACTGTAAGCAAAATATCCTGCATCTAGTTTATACACATACATATTGTTTGTATTGCTGCAAGTCAGTGTGTGACTATATTTCTTCCCGTAAGTTAATAATTTCTTTTATATATAATATGGATATTCTAGTGTAAGGCAGGAAAGGAAGAAATCAGAGCTCTGTGTAATGACATGAAGCTTTTAGGCGTATAGACAGCTTAAATGGATCCACAGCTGCTTAACATATGCCCTCTGCCTGAACTCTTTTTATCACTAGGTATCTGACTTCTCTCAACATATAAAAAGTTGACGTGATGGATAGCTGGTTATACAATATTTGTCAGGGTGAACTGAATCATTATGTGTATACATTCAAGAATATAGAAAAATAAAGCTGAAAGAACAACAACAAAAAAATCTGACATTTTTCCATTCATTAAGCTTAAAGCAACTCTTTTTGTTTGCTGGAGTTCGTACTGGTTGCTCATTTTTCTAAGCAGCAGTTGCTGAGTGATTTAGAGTACATCTCTGCTCTTTTGTTTGGATTTCATTTGTGAAGTCATTTAGAGTTATAAAACTGTCAACTTAAGAACATTCGATGTATTTTGCCAATGAGGGCCTCATGTATGCAGAGCTTGTATTTTTCTCTCAATTTTGTGTGTCATTTCAATTCTTTGGTACATATCACTCTTCTTTGGGCTGCTCTTTTAGAATGAGTCCCATGGCCTTCTTTGGAGCAGCAAGAATCTTCAAAGTAATTACAATATTGCATCTCGGATAAATCATGAGATAAATGAATGTTTAAGATCTGCTAACCACAACACCTCACCCTTGGCCAAGCCTAGCTTAGCAGTGTAGCAATAGAAGACTTTTCTGATGCTTAAAAACATGGGAAATTTGGAAGGCCGGACTGCAACTAGAATTGGATCACACATCTAAACTTTAGAAAGCATAGAGTAGAACTGTCAGTTATGTTAATTACAGCAGTTAAAACACAGTATGGTACTTTTCTGAACTCTCAGATTCCCTAAAATAACTACTATCTGGGAGCTGAAAAGTTACGCAAGCTGTATTACCTACTACTTGGAGTTCTGCTCTCTGTTTCTCTCCTGCAGAATTCCTTTGGTGGCTCAGCTCGCCTTTACACTGCGTGGAAGGTGTAGGGCCCAGATCTATCTTCACTCTGCACAAGGACCATCTCTCGTGACCTTCCTGCTGTGTGCAGGAAACTCTGGAATATTGACCAAATGGCTTCATGTATTTACTTCAGATTTTCTGTTCCTATTGTACAGAAGGTGTGGCAGATTTAAAGTATCAAGTGCTTAATAAAATTGTACAATGTTGGACAAATCTAGAATGAGGGAGGATCTGTATCACCTTGGGAACTGAACAGCATCACGGCTAACTCTTTAAATGTTCTTTGATTGAAGGAAAAAAAAATATCTGAGCAGTGTTTACACCTCGTTGAAGAACTCTCTCTGTCACTTGTGTTTTGCCAAGCACAACAGGGGCTTTAGGCTTTGTTGCCACATTTCCTGAGCTGAGGACTCCCTGCAAAGGACAGGGAGTGCAGAAGGCCCTGGGTGGGATGTGGGAAGCAGTGGCTGTCAGCTCTGTTTGCTGCCTTGGGCTGTCTGAATTGCAGTGACGTTGGACAGACATATAAATGTGCAAAAGAGCTGACATGCAAAAATGTATACAAACCAAAATAGTTTGGGGAATGTTTATCCAGTTGGAGGTTCTAGGAGCTATGAGCCTTCTTGATTTTACATATGTAAAAATGAATACATATTGTACGAAAGGATGTAGTTCTGTGATACGTTGTTGTGCTGAACGTGTGGCTGAAAGTTAGGAATTTTTAACCTGAGAGGTTCCACAGTTGGATTAAATTTATGTTACTTGGGGCAAGTTGCAAAGTTTGGCTTAAAACTGCCAACATGAACCATACTTCCTGTCATGAAGGCTGTCAGGAGTGTTTGATGAATCAGATTATTATCTTTCATTTCCAGTTGTATCCCCTGTCTAATCATAGCAAGTTCTGGGTGTAGAAGTGAAGAGAAAAAAAAAAAAAAAAAATTGTAAACATTTTCAAAGCCAGGAAAAGCATGAATCATGCTCCTTTTTATAACTTGAAAGTTGGACTTTATTGTGAATTTGCACCTCTCCTTGTTACTGAATGCCTGGTTGGTCATGTACAGGGGGAGATAAGTCAGTGCTTCAGAACTGCTTTGGATTTTTTGGAGTCAATTAATAGAAGTTTTAAAGGGTCAGTGACAAATTTTATGAAAGGAATAAATGAATGAAGAGTTCATTCAGAGAATATGGAAGGATTATGTACAGAAAGTCTAAAGTTTGATCTTTGCTATCTTGAAAGAAAAATAGGTGTTGATTTTGCTGGCTTCTCTACCTTGCCCAGTGTTCCCTATTCTCCTTGACTTCACATTTCAGTAGCCACACTGCGTGTATCACTAACAGGATTTCATCTCTCCATTTCCACCTTAGGAGCTTCCAGTCTGATTTTTAGCTCCCATCTTCCAAGTGAAAGTACTCATTTCTACAGAAAGTTTTAAAAAAGAAACAGAAAAAAATGAGAAAATTTATTTGCCAAACTTGTTTTGTTTTCTTTTGGAGATTGCATTTTTATTTGAAGTGTTTTAGGAAACATCTTGATGTTCAACAGATAAGCATGATACCTGCTTTTTCATGCTACCAGAATGTTGCATGTTAAGGTAGAATCTTTATTTAATTTTTATTTTAGTTTGACTTTTATGCTTCAAAGTATGTTGTATTGCTTGCAAGTAAAAAGAACATACAGCTTTTCTGCTGCCATTCAAGAAAAGATTTCTGATACCTTGATTTTTTCCAGACTAGTTAATTTAAAAAAAAAAATAATTCTTGGAGATGAGAATTTCCCTTGAGATGGACCTTCCATTTGCTATTAATCTCACTCTTCCTTTGCTCTCTTTCTTCTGCCAAGCATGAACTACTTTGCTTTCAAAGCTTTGTAACCTATTCCCATTCTAGCCATTATCCCATATGTGCTACGGAAATGTTGACTCTTCTTTCACTAACAATTCAAGCATTTCCCTTTGACAGTCTGAATTTTCTAATGAGCATCTCCAGTGCTTTTTGCTGTGCTGCCCTGTGTGCAATGAGGAAGTTACTTGCTGCTCTTTACCTTGAAACTTCCTTTTGATCCCTGCAAAATTACATGATAACAGAACAGGTATGTGATAATCTTCCCGTCAGTGGGTTGGTTCGTTCTTGTTTGTATTCTGTTACTCTGTCTGTAATTATCCACTCTATTTCTTACTTTAGTTTAAAATTATGTGGGCAATTGCCATTTGCTGTTGTGTTTATACTTGGCTCATGAAAGATGTAAAATGTAACTTCTGCTAAAGCTTGACTTAACACGAGTTGTAAATTCAATCCACATAAATTATAGTGTTTATTTTACAAATATGTGTAAGATACTTCTTATTGAAATGTAGATTAGTACAATTTTATTTCAGGATAACTGTTAGGTGCCTTAATTCAAAATAAGCAATCACCACCAACGCCTTGTTGTGTGCTGCTTTTACAATGGTACCCTTAAGTGTGGTCTGTTGAAACACAAACAGGTTTTATGGAGCATTTTTACTAAACAGTCAACAGGTTTTAATTTAGGGTCTTAAATCATAATTGTTTTTCAATTTTCTGCTCTGCCTCACAAAAGCATAATGAGGGCACACCTGATGCTATAAAAAAACAGATGTCATTTCAGTATTCCAGGACTGTGTGATAAATTTGGAGAGTTTAACTATATGTCCATGATACTAACTCTTATCAGGGAGCTCATGGGAACAAAAAGCATGTGAAGCATTGCTAAATAAATAGGATTTGGGAATGAAGTGCACTTTAATTTCAGAGACTTCCAAAATGCTGAAAATATGGTCGGAATTTTCTTAAAGAACATCCAGGAGATCATGTCAAAACTGACAAAGAATACATTCAAATTCTTTCTTCCTACCAGTTGTGTTCAATGAGACAGTGCTACTTGCGCTTGATCTTTTTAATTGGAAGAGCAGCAGGCAGACCTGAAGGAAAGCTAGATTGTGTAATTCATGCCAGTTCTTAGAAACATTCCTTTCTCTTTGAGGCAAAACTTCTTAAAACAGGACCTTCAGTGGGAACTGAACTGTACATGAGATACAAGTGGAGCATTATAGTACTTCTTTCTTTAAACAAGTCTGGATTTTGCATACAGGTATTCAAAGGTCTGTTCATGGAAATTAGCTATGTTTACAGGAATAATCATTTCACAGAAATTGTCACAGTCGAAGTCACCTGTATCTGGTTATCACTGGGCATAAAGTCAAATGCAGAAATCTGTAATGTCCATCACATTAATTCCTTGTTTTGTGTTAAGATGTCTTCCTTTTCATAACCAAACTTAGGGTCCGATTCTCTGTCTCCCAAACCATTTACCCAATTGTAAAGAAAATCAAGTAGGACATGAACTGAGGTTGTTGATACCCTTATGCTCAGTTGTCATGGACAGCTGAGGGGCTGCTTGTGTTCTGGGTGTTGCTGTGTGTGTCACAGAGGGTGAAAAGAACACATTCTGCTGAAGAACACATTCCTGCCCAGTCTGATTTATTGAGTGTCTCCTTTTGGGTCTTGTTCATCACAAATTGAAAATTGCATGTTATGCATGTGTGTGTGCCGTTGGGTGTATGTAAATATATGTATGCATGAAATACATTCTGGACTTATTTATCAAGGTTTTTTAAAAGATCTTAGTAGAGCAACCTACAAGTGATGCTAGTTTTATTTAATAAGAAATGAATGAAGTTTTGTTGAGGTCTGGGAGAATACAGAGCATTTGAAAGCAGAGTGTATATATACCAGGATATTAATGCCCTCTAGCTATACATCCTGTTGAACTCTGGAGCTGAAGCTAATGACAACTTCTATGTAAAGAAGTATGAAGTTTTTTTTATGGGGTTTGATGGCTTTTTTTTGTTTTTAACAAAAAATGTCTTCCTGAGTCAAAGATAAAGATTCCTGTTTGAACTGTAAGGAAACCCACCTTCCTCATCGATGGGGAAAAATGTACGTTCTCCATCTGTATGTTAATCGTGTTCCATTTTTGAGTCAGAATGGGTACATTGACAGAGAAGCTGTCAATTTGAGGCTGAACAAACTAAATATACTCATCTAAAAGGATCCAGTACTGTGAACATGAACCACTGGTGTAAATAAGAAAGGAGATAGCTTGAGGCTTTGCAATATTCAAGAAGTGTCAGATCATGCTCATTTGAAAGGGATGGCAACACCCTTTTCCCACTAGAGCAGACACAAGTATTCTGTTTTGCTCAATATGAGCTATCCACGTGTTTAGCAGATGCTGATGTTTGCACTTTTATCGTTGAATTTCAGCATTTTTGGAATAGCCATTCAATTTGTTTTCTGGAATCCCAGATATTTACCTTCATAAAGATTTAGATAGGCAAGATTAAAACAAAATGTTTCTTCTTTCACCTTTAAAATAATTTAATCTACTTCGCTGTTACAAAACCTTATATACTGTTTTCAAAAAACTTTTTTTCCAACATATGTTGCTGTAAGGACAACTGGCATGAACTATTAGGAACTCTTGAGTATGGTGAAGATGTGATTTGTTGTTGAGGAGGAAGTACTCCTAATGATGTGGGACTATCAAGACTAGTAGAAATGTGAGAAAAAGATTCCTGTTAGTTCTGTGGAAACTTACACCACTTAGCTTCTGAAAAAGGCATCTCTATGAAGAAAAATACCCTGCACTCTCCTTTAAAGATAATATTTATGTTTTCTTCTTAGGGACTAATGGGGAGGACTATGATTTGAGCTTGAGAATGTCAGTACAAGTAATATGCATTGTCAAAGTCACACCTAAGCTTTTCTTGTTTGAAATTTTAAGGAAAGATTTCAATGAATTCCACTGCATAAAGATGAATTTAGCTCCAAGAGCAGTGAAAAAACAGGCTTGTTGATTGGTGTGGGAGTGATTGCTGTGATTCCTGAACTTTGAAGGTGTCCTTTTGGCAAAGGATATGTGCAGAGGGAGGGAGAACGTGGAGCAGATTTTGAAAACATGAATTGTGGGTCTGTGGATATGCCCAAAAACTCATATGGAGCCATATCCTGTTATGAACCACAACTTTGATTTTATTTTTTTTTTTCCTAATTGTAAATTATTGTTCTGTAATTACATCTTCTATGATTTTGTGACTGTTTTGTGTGAAGAGTTCAAAACTGGACTGATAAAATCAGTGTAAAAAATTTGTACTATTTAAATATTGCTTGATCAGAACAGTTTGTGCTTTAAGAATTGTAAAACTTAAAGTCCGTCACTATTGGTCACGAAGGTGTTCTCCAGGTCACTCTTCAATAGTGTGATGTGAAAATAATAAAATCACCCTTAAAAGGCTGCATATTCCAAAAAAAGAGCAGCATTGCACCTGCTGAAATACATACGCACTTGCTGTACTAAATTCTTGCATTCTGTCTGCTGGTACTGAAATTGAGGAGAAGTCTCTTCTCTCTACCATCAGAGTTCCACAGAATGTGTACCCTACAGGTTTGGCATAATAAGGTGTTGAAACACTGAGCGGAAGTGGAGGCATCCAGCCTGTCTCCAGACCTCTCTGGCAGTGAGCATGTGTGTTGCTGTCAACATCTGATGATGACCAGCATGGAAAGGGCCAGGCATGGTTGCTTCTGCTCCACAGGAACCTATTTATTATCTGTTCCAGTGAATTCCTGTCCCTGCCAGAAAAGAGCTATCATCATTTTTGCTTGCCTTGCAAAAGGCAGGCTTTGCTTTCACCCTTCATGTCTCACTGAAGTCTAGATAGATCATCTATCTGAAGGTGGCCAAAAACTTGAGAAGAATGTTGTGATCTACAGCTGTGATCTGTGTCTTTCCTATTTTTGTAGGGGTAGCTGTATAAAACCTGCACACATTAGGGTAATGGCAGACTATACACATGCTGGGTGAGCCTGTGTCAGTCACTCCTAAACAACATGCCAGAAATCCCCCTTGGCTGTGTTATCATGTAATTGCCAAGTTCTTTTTGACAAAATAATCAAGCTAGCCCCCGTGCAGGCAAGTTGCTGTAATTCGTGGTACGGATCAGCACATGGAACGTGGTCCAAGTATGTACTGTATGTTGCTGCTATGGTGATTAAAATACATAAATAAAATAGATAAATATGGACCACATTAGAAATTCATTACTGGCACTCTCTCAGATCCCAGTCGGCTCCAGTGTTCAGTGTCAGTTGTGCTTCCTTATTCCGAGCAGCCCCTCCTGGACTGTGAGCGGGAGGTCCCAGAGGGGCTGGAGTTATGCAATGGCCCCGTCCTACCTTGTCAACTAGCAAATTCAACGCAAAAATGGTAAACAAAGGGCTTTTGTGCATGTTTTATAGTTCAGTGAGGATTAGTGGCCTGACACGAATTTCAGACGCGACAAGCTTAGTGTTAACTCGCCGGAGGTTAATGAGGGAGGACGTGGGGCAATCTGTAGAGGGTGAAGCAAAGGTCTCACTCCCATTTTGGACTCAGTACAAATGGCTAAAGCATGTTCTGCTTACCTGGGTCAGTGCGTTGGTCACGTGTTCCCTAACGTTTCGGCTGCTTTAGGATGTGGATTGTGATCTCAGGCGCTTGCTTGCAGTCCTTCTCGCACCTTCAGAGGTCCCCTCCACCGTGGTGGACATCCTAGCCTGTACGTGGGCTCTGGCTGAATCGGATTCCTGCTTTTCTTAGCCCTCTCACCTTTTAGCATTCTCCGACCGTAAAATCCATCCCTTTCGTGAAATGCAGAACGATGCACTTGTCCAATGAAGTTTTTCCAGGCAGGATTCAGATTCCAAACAAGCCTTTCATTTCCTTGGCGCCGGGGGGAGAGCGAAGGCAGGGAGGTGAAGGAAAGCGCTCGCTTCCTTTAAATCCCCACCAGCGTCTTCCCAGCGCTGGAAGCGAAGTAGCTTGTCATGGTGATCTTCAGAGTTTAACTTTAGCAGGGGGAGGGAGAAAGTGGAAAGCAAACTGAATGCTGTAGTGGAGATTTCTCTCTTCCCCCACTGGGCCCCTTGCCGACTGTTTTTATTGATTTCAATCACTGGAGGCTAGCTGGCTCTCAGAAGAAACACTGTGTAATGTGTTCTTTCCTGGCTTTCATTAAAGAAACTCAATGCAGTGCGGTCACGCTGCCGAGCTCGCCTGGCAACCTGCCTACACCCTGTGGTACCTCTTTCATTGGAGGAGATCGAGCTCGTGGTTTGGGGTTGTTTTATTATATTTTTTTTTTTAAGATTTTTTTTTTTTTTTTTAATTCTCCAGCAAGGATTTCAAAACAGCCTGTGCTCTGCTTCCCCCTCCTCTCGCAGCCCAAGCCTTTTTAAGCTTCAGAAGAAATTGTCAGCACCCCTAAAGGGGACGACTTTGGTGGCAATGAAAATGCCAAGTGCTGCGACAGTCTCGTGCTCCTTCTATTAAAATTCCTCTGTGTGTTTCTGGGGAGGGGTTAAAAGGGCTGTGTGTAAGCCACAGGGATGTGGATACAAATGATTTCCAATAGGTTTCCTTTTTTTTTTTTTTTTAATTCCATCTTCTCCTGATTGGTTAACATGGTTTAATTAAGGGCAAGAGAGTGAACAAAAACCTTCAACAAATATGTGAAAATTCCTGGCAGTGCTGTAGTTGCAAATGAAGCGAAACTGCATTCCCCAAGCCTGCAGTCGCAGTGCTGTCTTAAATATTTCTGTTGTACTCAGGACTGTGATACTGGTGGAGAAAAATGGTACTAATTTATGCCCTAGACCTTAATCTGCTACAGTATCTATTTTATAGGAGCAAACAATCTATAAAGTGGAATTCGGGAAGCTCAGTTCTGTAAATTGTATTGTTCAGTGTGCCTCAAAAGGCTTTCATTTAATTTAGTAAATTGTTCAATTTCTTCTTATTCAGCAGTTCCTAATGATAACACTTCATGTGTGCTTCAGAATTGGCTGTAAATTTGTGAAATACGTAAAGATCAGATAGTTGTAAATTAAGTCTGTTTTCAAGCTACTATTCTTAAATTACAGCTGCAAATTTAGAGTGCTACCTGATCACTTGTGCTTGTGAGATACTGAGATACTACAGCTGTGTACACAAGGATGCTTTTTTTTTTTAATAAAAAAAACCCACAAATACATTTACACAACCACGAAAAAGAATATTTTACTGGATCAGAAAGATAAAAAGCTTGTTCTTATTTAAATCTGGCTTCCTGTAGAACTTGTTTGAGGCTTTTCAGCCTGGGTTGTATCTACAGAAACCTTTCTAAATAAACTTCATGCAAGTTATTCCCAGTGTTTTTCTTGTGAGGAGTTGAGATTCTAAAAACACCTAGGTTTTATGAAAAATAAATATTTTTTTTCTTTGAGCAACATATAATTTAAAAAAAAAAAAAAATCTTCCTCTGTAAATGCTCAGATGTGAAGTAAGATGTACTTCTACAAATGTTACTCTTCACTCAAAATTTGCTTTCTGCATAGTAATGAAATTTCATATGCCCTCTCTGGTCATACTGCTTCTTTTCATAAGGTGTTTAAAGATGGAAAATAGTTATTTAAATTAAATATGGCCATGAACCATTTTATGCAAATTCTATAGCTGTAATTGTAGCCCCATTCTTTGGCAAGCCTCAGATAGTAAATCATTTGTCAATCTTTCTTTCATGAACCTTGCGTCTAAGGCTTTGCCAGCCTTTCTTCTTTGTAGATTTTGAACTGTGTTTATAGATTCCGCTTTTTGTTTTTAAGCTGGCAGATGGCCACTTATTTATCTGGGTTCATATGTATTGTATAAGACAAAAATGGAACCTTTTGCTTGCTGATATCATGCATGGGGCATTTTTGGGGCAAAAGGCTACTTGTAAGCAGAAGCTATTATGTGATGGGTCTCTTGGTCAGAGAACAAAGTCCCTTTTGACATTTCTGTGTATTAAAAGTTATGAAATAACATAAGCTTAATGAACAAACAAGGCAATACAATGCTCCTACTATGAAACAAGCGGTATCATCCGTTTCTCCATCTTTCTTTTTTGGAGTTCAAAAATGTTATGCCTTTTTTATATGTTTGTCACTGTTAGTCAAGTTATAATTTATTCCTCTGAATTTCTGGTGTTTCTTGCTTTGCTGTTGTATAGACGTGTTGCTACGCTAGTAGAAAAGGATAAAAGTTGATTGGCTTTTGGAGGAGCTGGGTTAACTGGTACCAAAAAAATAGTAAATTTGGTGTTGTGGCTGGTCTGTGGTTACTGCTATGGGTTTGAAAGCAAAGCTGAACCCATGAACAGGGGGAAAGTTCAGACCTACATAGACAAATCCCAAAGGCAGATTTGTAACAAATGAGTATTTGGTTCATTGTGGCAATTTTTCAGAGTTTCTGACTCTCTCAATCTTTTTCTGTGCTGGCAACAGACAACTAGGGATGCAGATGTAGGCGTCTTTGAATTGGTGGTGAGTGAGGAGGAGGAGGAGCAGAAGTCTTCAGAAGATGCCTTCAATTCTATGCAAGTATGAGGCGGTCAGGGATCCTTGAGTAAATCTGGAAACAAATTGGAAAATGCACTTGCTGCTCTGCTGAAATGCACTGTAATTAGTGTGCTGTTACTACCACCTCAGTACTGGCTGCCCAGCTATTGAGGTTCATAGTCCCCTGGCAGTATAAGCTTTTACGCAGATGCAGTCACTGAAAAGCTACACCTGTTTGATTCTGCCACTCTTTCTGCAGAAAAAGGGGTCAGATATCTTTAGGAAATCATGTTTTGGGTACCTCTTTCTGCCAGATCTCTTGCAGTGATAGTTATTTGTCTCTGTTCTAGATTGCTTAGCAGGACTGCTTTATGCTATTCAATGCTTTATATGAGTTTTGAGATCGCACAGCTTTGTGACAGGTAAGCTCGCGTCTAAAAATCACTTCCAGAAAGTTTTATATTTGTGCAGTGTTTCCAGATTACAAAGAGTAATGGAAAACTTTAACTGGTTTCTAAAATTGCCACAGATGAAGCCTCCAGATTATTTTGAGTCAGTTGTCTTAGACTATTTAGAGTATATTACCTTGTTTATGTACACTTCAGAAATTCAGAGACTGGCAGTGATGAAAGGCACTATTCTGACATTCACAGCACTTTGCATGCAGAGCGACATGGTAGTCTGAACTTTGGGAATTTGCTGAGGATGTCTGAGCTCCCTTCTCCCTACCCTTGGAAAGACGACATGGGTTTTTATGAGCCCAAGAGTTAAAGATTTGAGGCTCTGTCTTTTACTCAAAATACAGCATCCAGTGGCAATACCCCTTTTAGCACCTTTTCAGGCCTTCTGGAAAGTTTCCAAGTGGAAGACTCCCACCTTCTTAATCACCAGAAAATACTGGCTCTCCTCTGAATGTCATTCATTCAAGTGTACTGACCTAGCCTGACCTTGTTTAGATTGAGATCTAATGAGCCCACAATCCAAGGTGGTGTGGTAGCTCTCAGCAGGCTTTGCAAATAAGCAAGTGTTGTGTTTTTTTGGATGCATGTGGTTTAAATTTATCACGTCAATAAACAAGTGTCTCCCATGCTCAAATACGGACTTTACAATGTTGTAGTTAAGACTTAAATTGTAGCACTACAAATTGTGATGTCACTTTATAAATATAGAAGGAGACAAGGTGGAATATTTATGACCTCAAAACAATGAAGTCCTGTTGGTTGTTTTTTTTTTAATTTAAATAATGACACAGTACTAAAGCTCTTAATCCAAATGGCTCACAAACTGGACACATCTTTCACTAATGTTTCAGTGAAAGTGAAATTAAAAATTAAGGCTGTTGATTTAAAGAAGGGCAAGATGCATCTGTAGAGTATTGTAACAGAAACGATCCAAGTTAAAATAAATACAGCTAGGCCTTGAATTCCAGTGAAAGGTTTGGGTTCGCTTTCTTTCAAGTCCCAGTTTTTGTTTTCAATTGTGCTGGGTTTTTTTTTTTTAATATTGTGATAAAACTGCCCTCAGCTTCAGTGGAGAATATACCACCAATGTAGGTATTTTATGAAGCACATAAAACTTAAGGCTTTCAAATTAAAACCCAGTAAAGGACAGATTGTGGTACATACTACTAGGTAAATCATATTGACTTGTCTGGATAAAACAACCAGAAAAGTTGTTTGAGCTGTCAGGTTGTGAGTGCTTTCACAGTATGTGTGCTGGGAGTCCCAGACAGAAGCTGGATGAATCCGATTTTCTTTGGATGATGCTGTGAGCTCGCAGAAGGTACCTCCAGCTGTAAATCCTGACTCTTTCATGCCCAGGACAGCCCCTGCCTTGCAGGGAGAACAATGCTCTGGTTTCAGGCAGCCCACAGTGCATCAATTGCAATGTTGGAAAGAAACGTTGTTAGGGCTTGGTATTTATGTTAGGACCTACAGGGAGGGAGCAACTTGTTTTGTTTTTAATGGAGCAGTTGGGGAGAGGGATAAAAAGCTTTTTGATAATGCCAGGAATGTAGGGGGGAAGGGAAGGTACAGAGATATGCATTTACTGTAAGTATGAAGAAGCAGAGGCCTCTTTATCAGACGGGCTCTAATGATGTGCCACAGTCACTTTATTTGAAAGCTTCATTGCTCACAGAAAAGTAAACAAATTCATTACATTATTTTTAAAAGAAGATTAACTGTAGTGTGTCGTCTGTTGGACAGCTGCTATAGTAATCTTTTACAAACACTTTATAAATGACCACCCTCTGTGTTTTCCTGGGCTTTGTGTGGCTGGATTGTTATTTTAGTAAGTACCAGGGTGGCTTTTCAAATGAAAACGTTGTTTCCTGTATAACAATTACGTACCTACCTTCACCCTAAATATTATTTTATTCTCAGCATGAGTTATAAAATCTCTTCTATACAAATGCAACATCTGTTTCTTTTTGGCATCTGTTTGCACATGAACACTGTCTTGCCCATAAAAGTAGCTAAAAAGTTTGCTAAACAAACAAAAAAAAAAAAGCAAATCCTCTTTACTGTCCTGCTTCCATTTGCTTCCCTTTATTCTAATTTCTGCTTTCTTGCCCCTTTTTTGCTCTTTGAAAACAGAAAGTTGAAAGGATGAGTCAGAGTAAGCTTAAATGGTACATAAATATTTGTTCAGTGTCAATTTAGTCCCCAGCAGGTGTCTGGCAAATAAGATAGTGTCCAGGTATTGTCTTGTTTAATGATCCTTTGCTTGAAGATTGGCAAAAATAATGTTTTGTTTATCACTGTGTGGATTTTTGTTTGAAAGCACTTGAATAACGCTAATTGATACAACACTAAGGTTTTGTCAGTTTATGAAGTGTTTTAACCAATCTTTTGATAAAGCAGTCGATCTTTTGCATTCAGGATTCAGTTATGGGTTCCTTGTACAGGTGAGGAAGGAGCAAAGGGAGAAAGAATAGTGTTTGGCCTCCATGGGTTGCCAATGCTCTAGCAGAGGACCTCACTTGGCAAGTACTATGCTATAGTAAAGCTGCTGGATCTGAACCAAGTCCACTCTGTGAATGTAATTCTAGTTCTTGGAAATGTTGGTGGCAGTTAGACTCCTTTATCTTCCCCAACCTTGGGATGTGAGATCCTAATACAGCTGCCATAGGCATGGGTGGCTTGTCTGGACTGCCTTACTCATCTCTGTATGCTCCACCTTCATTGGCTTGTAAAGTGTCCAAGAGATGTGCAGGTCTGGCAGAAACATCTGAACGTGTACTTTATTTTGAACAGAGGAATTAGGGATTTAAATAACAAACACTTGTATTCAATCTCCCATTTTCCTGTCTTCATCATATAGGAGTCTACTTCAAAGTCTACTTGTATACAGATAAGATGGGCATTTCCTGGGCCACTCTACATTTGTGCCATTTCCCCTGCTGTCGATGGGTGTTTTTTTCCGTACCCAGAGACCACATTTTACATAGAAACATAGAACACAGAAATGTCTGAGTTGGAAGGGACCTCCAGAGGTCATCTAGTCCAACCCTCCTGCTGAGAGCAGGGACATCCTCAACTACAGCAGGTTGCTTAGAGCTCCGTCAAGTCCCACCTTGAATGTCTTCAGGGATGGGGCCTCAACCACCTCCCTG
>JAAGNO010010935.1:61104-81740 GCA_033439905.1 Ceryle rudis | reverse complement strand
GGTGTCCAAATCCCTCCTGCTTCTTGAGGTACACAGAGGTTTTTGGATACGCAGAAGCTGCTTTGTCTACAGTTTTGTGAAAGTCTGTGTATGACGATCATCAGAGTAGTTGGGGTGAAGGTGCTCAGATTAGTGTATTGTTGAGACAGTATAATCATCTATAGAGGGCAGTTCTACAGATCTCTGCAAGTGCAGTGGTTACAGTTCTGTTGACTTGAGCAGAGTAGACAGGTGGTGGAAGTATAATGAACAGTAAAATTACAACGTTTCTGGTTTTAAATATTACCATATTACCTGTACCCCTCAATTGCATTCATGAATGTTTTGTTCTCTTGCCTATAGAAATATAAACATTTTATTTAAACGTTGATTATTTCAGGCAACAAAAGAAGAGGAAGAACTTACTGCAGAGGAAAAGAGGAAGCTGGAAAGAAAATTAAAAAAGGAACGCAAGAAGAAGGAAAAGCAGCTGATGAGGGAGGCTGGAATCTCTACTAAAAAGGTGGAGCCCAAAAAGCCTTCAGGATCTGAGCTGGCTCTGGCCTATTTAACCAGGTAAGAACAGTAAAACTGCTGCAGGTGCTCCCTCCAGAGTAAACCATGCCGGAAATCCGGAGCAAGCTGAACCAAGTAATAACACGTGAAAGGAAATTGCTGCAGTTAAATCCTACATTAATGTTTCATCTCAGTTGACACCCAGCATACAGTGGATCACCTCATTGTATTTATATCACAGGAACAATTGAGAGATGTTAAGTATGGTGCAAATACTTTACAGAAAGACAACTTCTGTCCTGAAGATCTTACAGTTGATTTATAAATACCACTGGGTTAGCTGTACTTAAAAGGATGAAAGACACATTGTGGAAACGATTGCATTGAGGAAATTAGTTTTGTTTCTTGAGTGTGCCATTCTAAGTGAAGGAGTTCCAGTTGTTCTCTTGATATAAGCAAATTGCATGAAGTGGTTAAGCATTATGGAGTCTGAATTTAACCACCTGCATGGTATTTGGGTATTTGTAAATTAAGATGGGATTATGCCACTCTTTTAAAGTTAATAGTGTACAATGACTTGGTTTTGCATAGTAAATTATACAGCAAGTATAGTGGCTGATTTCAGATCGGAAGCAATTACTTCATCTAGTTAACACAGTTATTTAGAATACTTGAAATTCCAATATAAAGCAAAGTGTGTGGTTAAACTAAAGAACTACAGCAAAGCATTCATAGTGCCCTACAGACAGCAAGAGTTCATGTATAAACAGGACGATACTGTTTATTTTTTACCAAACTGCAAAATATACCCTGTCTGTAAGACCTCCAGAAGACTGGCGTGTTACAAATAGTGGGTTACCCTGTGGAATAATTCCAGGGTTGTATCTCTGGCCATGCTCAAAATTGAAGCATCCAGACTGTCTGAATTGCTACTTACCGCTCTCAGTGGGGAGGGAGGAAATTAATTGCATTCCAGGCAGAGGGACATGTGCATTTTTGTTACATAACCCTCAGCATGCAATGATAGCAAAATGACAATAATATTTTTGATCTGGAAAACAGCTGGAGTCGTTCACCACTGTTTTGAACTGCAAAACTGACAGTTAGCTTTGAACCATCTGCTCAGACTGTACTCTGATATGTGTGCTAGTAAGTGGTGGATCTCTAGATAATGGATTTCAGGTTTAGAAAGTGAAGCAACAAGCTGTAGGGTTTTGCTTGATATTCCACTGTTATCTGTGTGGATTTTTACCTTGTTAGGTGAAAGAATATGAAGCTCTATTTAAACTAATATTTGAACCAGTTTGACTCAAGTTTCACTTAACCTGTACCAAGTTCCTTGAAACAGTAAATCCTCTGTCATTTAGTCTTGTAATACATGGAGTCCAAGGGCTATACGTACAGCAATTGGTTGTGAGGGATTATTTCAGCAACAGACAATTTGAATTTTGTAGAATTTACAGCCACAATGAGAAGATGCTGAACTGCCAAGCAAACATAATTGTAGGCACTGTTCTAGGTGCAAATGTGCCGGGACCATTTTGCACCATTGTACAGAAAATCAGCTTAATCTTTTTACATCTCAAAGGTTTTTTCAATCCATCAAGACTGGAAAAAGAAACAACTGGCTTTGAAGTAATCTGAGAAGTAATATATTAGCTGGGGAAGGGAAACTAAAATCCAGGCTCTGGAAGTCCTTTGCAAACCCCCCAGCAACTTCAGTGGGTCAAGGATTTCAGTTTATGTGTGTTTTGTAGGGCATGAGTAATATGTGGGAGGATAAATTAATCTTTTAGATGCAAGAGATTAATATAATTGCAAGTAAACAAAAGGGTGCTGAGGATTTGTGTTTTGCCCCACCTGCAACAGAAAGCCTTACATGACATACGGGTTGCTAAGTGAAGTGGCATCTTAATTCTCTGATGGTATGTGAATGTCCTGTAGGACAGGTGGAACTTGAAGTACTATATGATAACTAAAAATGACATTTTTAGTTATTACAAAACCTTTCACAGTATAGGAGCACCACAGGAAGCTTTAGGGCACACCAGGAAATTACTGAATTTCTTTTAGTGAAATTTTGTCTGATAATTTTAAAAGAAAAATGTTAGAAAACATTCAGTGAAAGATTTTTTTGTTCCACCTCTAGACTTTTGACATACAAGGGAAAATTAAACTTACTTTGTAGGTCATACATATATTTTAAGAGGTAGTACTACCCTCAGAGCACAGAATCATCGTTTCTGGTACGTGAAATTCTTCACCAGGAGAACAAATTTCTGTTTCAAGCAGTAAAGTCAGGGAGAAGTAGCAAAACTTTACTTGGAGGAAATGCAGCACAGTTAAGAACAGTTACTGTCTTTGAGAGCCCTACCAGTGTGTGCCCCCACTGCTGGGGGTTTTAGTGAACCTCCATACTGCCAGGCACAGTGTGCTGCAAGCTGACCAGTTCTTTTTTCCAAGTTTGTTATTTGAGTCTAGAAAAAAGTAGTCCTTGATGGCTTGGCAGCCTCCAGAGAGGTCAAATTACCACTTTATTGGAGGATCATCCTAGCAATTGAGAGAGGCTTTTTTCCCCCATATGTATGGGATGACCACATGCACCAGCAGCTGATGTCAGCTAGAAAACTGCAGCCCCCAGCTAGATCTGATGGTGCTGAAGGGTTTCCCCTGTGAGCAGGGTGACATTGGCAGCCCAGGCTTTTCAGCTGCTTTTCCATTTCAGTGAGACCAGGATGAACATGCACCAGGTTTTGCACTCCTGATAGATGAGAACAAGCAAAATGGCTCCTGTTTTTTTCCCCTCTCACCTTCTGTGGGGAAAAGGCAATGGGGAGAAAAATTTGTCTTTGCTTCACCAATTTTTATCTCACCTTTTTCCTCGATGAGACAGATAAACTCAGGCAGTTTCCCAGTGCAGTTCTGTCTAACTTTCAATCAAGCAATCACAGCATGCCTGCGGAAAGAGAAGTCTACTACTGTCAGATTCTCCAGCTTGCTGAGGGAGCAGAGAGGAAGATCTGGAGATATATCTGAGGATTAAAAATAAGGAGCTAAAGCAAAATAGGAAGCAGAAAGATTATAAAACTAGAAGAAAAATGAAAATGTGAAGTCATAAACCAAAACAAAACCAATAAACAAGTGGTGCTGAACAGAAAAGGAAAAAAGCCTATAACATTTGTGCAGAGGGATAGGGAAAATTAATGTTTGAATGAAATGCACAAGTCTCTTCCTTTTAATGATGAAATCGCTTACTTTTTTCTTTATGATGGTAAGTTTAAAGCCGAGATTAGAATGTTTCATTACTTGGATTCCTGGGCAATATAAAATAAAAAATACTTTTCTGAGCATTAGGTGCCTTCAAGTGAAAAGATGTTGCAATTCATGAGAATGGTAATTAGACTTAATTATACCCTAACTGACCTTCTGTGGTGTTAAAATGTTGGCAGAACTTGTTTGTCTTGGCAAGCCTCTCTCTCCTAGAAATGCTTCTGTTCTTATGTTTAGCTTAGAAAGTTCATTGCTATATGGATCTGCACATATGTTTTTCTCCATCACCGTGCATCAAAGGAATAGACAGAGATCTGAAGAGATCTCACTAAAAGTATGTGGAATTACAAGACTGCTATCATCTGAAGTAGAAGTAATAGATAATATCATTAGCTGGATACTGCTGTGAATTACCTAAGGCTTGCAATATTATTTACCATGTGTTAAAATTTAAAAAATAAGCTGCTGGAGTACCTTTCTTACTAGTATAACCTAAATCATTATAGAAATTACATCACCAGCATGTTTCCCAAGACACTGTCTTTTCAGTTTTCTTTATCACTCTTAACTTTCCTCATCCCTAATTTAAATTTAGGTAAGATGAAGAGAATGTCAGAGATCTCTTTAAAGAAAAAAAAAACAAAACAAAAGCAACACACACAAAAAATGCTTATAAGAATAATACAAAGCAAGGGCACATTAGAGAAACACAAAAGTGAGAGGCAGTCAGAATTTCCCATCGAGCGGGGAAATCGTCTGACTCTGCAGAACACGAGGTGTTTTTTGCTAAGCGCAGTGGCAGTACTGCTGGAAGCAGTGTACAGCCCAGGGCAGTTGTTTATCTGCTGTGTTTGCAGAATGGAAACAGATCCCAGGCCTCGGTCAAACTTTTATTACAAACAGCGCCAAGGACGGGAGACTTTAAAGCTGAAACATTGTTCTTCCTTTCGAAGAATGCAAGGGTGTTGCTGTAAGCATTTATTTTGATACTTTAATATCTATATAAATATATTATGTAGATATACATAAAATAAATAAAAGTAACATGTATAAAGTATATCAAGCTCTTACTCCTACTGGAGCAGAGGCCACATGGAGAAGGGCATTAATAGGTAGCTTAGTGTTCACTCAGTGATAGCACTGAAGAAGTTTCTGATTTTTGAAGGAAGCGGGAGAGTTGTGCTGGGCTGTAAAGAGAGCAGCAACATCTGAGACTTGGAGCCAAACTGCGTCCCTTCAGGAAATCACAGAACCATTCATCCTACCACATTTGGGACCAGTGAGTCTATTGGGAGAGCTGTGCAAATGCAACACTCTCATTAGTATTGAAACACAATTTCTAAATTTAAAGTACGTTGAATGGGCTTGTGTCATATTTAGTTTGCTTTGTTGACCCATAACATTTTGAAGCTGTTTTTCCTCTCACAGGTTAAGTATTTTTTTTTTTTTTAGCTGTGGTTAGTGATGAGTTTTTATGTTTGAATTTATTTAAGTTATTCTTACTGCTGCTGTCCTTAGTCTCAATTAATTTAAAACTTGGCCCTGGTGTTGATATTTCACCGTCAATGTCCTAAGCTTTTAGATACTAAGAATAACTGATGCACTAGAAATCTAAACATACACAGATAGGTTTTTTTTGTCCTCCCTCTGGAAGCAATCTCCTTGGGTTTGACAGCATCTAACATAAGTGTGTCACTTCTCCCACCCTCCAGGACAGAGAATGAGTTTCCTTCCTGACAGGGAGATGCAGCATCAGTTATCTCGATTTTCATAAAATATTGGAGAACTGCTCAAGTGAGCAATTAGTGGCAAAAATAGTAGGTGAACTTAAGAGAAACCATGGTAATTAGACACAGAATTGTTTCTGAATCTCCTTTAACAACTGGGGCTTTAAGGTGTCTTTAAAGAACAGTTTTACCTCAGCGATTAGGGGAATAGTGATGGGGGCTAGTTTTGCTTTAATAATCATAGGGCTGCTTTTTAAAGGTTCTGGGGCAAGCATTAACTATGGATGTAGTTAATCCATTCATACATGCTTTTAGTCATTTTGTCATATTCATTAGTTCCATAAGAGGCCTCCTGAATCCAGAGAGTCAGATACAGGATTAATTTGCGTTTGGCTTTTGTTCTGTGTCTGGTTTATATGAACTTGGGCAGGCACTTGCTACTATCTGATTTCAAAGGCTTGCTCTTTTCTTAATACTCTAGAGATCAGTGAATTTGTTTTAGCACTTCTCACAACTTTCTATATTACTTGACTTTTAATTTCTACCAGGGCATGACCTGTCTCTAAGTGGGATTCCTCTCCTTGACCTAAATCAGTGTGTCTGTAAAACTGAATGTTTTCCAATTGATGTTAATAGTTGGATAGATCTTCCTTGTTTTAAAGGAAGCCACTCTCTCTCTTAGTGGCAGAGAAAAGCAGTCTCGTCTTACTAAGAGTGAGCTTCCTTACCATTATCGTGCACTCCCTTGCGTAACTTCAGTACCCTGTGGTATTTGATGAGGCCGCTTCAGTTTGTTTGCGGTTTCCTAGCAGCCCCGGCATTACTCAGAGACTTTACAAAGCTCTCTGTTGCAATGCCCACACCTTTCCTATTTATAGGGTGCTGGTATGCTGGCAGTTATTCTTGTGGAGGTAGGTGGAGAGGGCATGTTCACTCTACAGATCTGGTGCTGCTCAGGGCTATTCTGTAAATGTACTCAAGCATATTATCCTCTGCAGAAGGCAGAGCTTGCTCTTAGAGGATATGAAGCTGAAAAATTGTTCTGCTGTTGGACTTGCTATTGAGCAAGGTTTCCTAACTCACTGCATTGCCCCACATTTTGTAAATAACTTCTCCCCATCGTGGTGTTTACGTCCTTCACATGGCTGTATTGATTTTCTCAATCTCGCTGTGACTTTGCTGAAGAAGGACGTCCGTAATCCTTCATCTGAAGGATGTCCTTCCAGACACTGATGTGCTCTACTGCTCTTCTTTGAGCTCCTGTGTCTGTGATCGTTCTGGAAATGCAAGACCTGGAAGCAAATATGCTGTTTTATTGGAGCCACCTTCCAGCTTCATGTAGAAAGGACTGAGAGTCTGTGATTCCCTCCTGCTCTGTCACTCTGGCTTTAGGTTATAGGAAACAACATTGGATTCATCTTTGAGACATAGCACATTGAGATTTCACATGTAATTTCCCGCACAGTAAACCTTTGCTCACTCCCCTGCACAACTATTACTCAGCTTTGTGTTAATGAGAGTGTTGGTGTGAATGTGGCAACTACAGCCATAATAGATTTTTCACTGGCTGTCATAGGGATAGTGCTTCTCATCCTGCTTCAGCCTGGCTGCAGCAAGTCAGATATGCGACCATTTCAGAGTCAGCTTTATGATACACGTTTCCAGATGTTAGTGCTCTCATTATCATCTGATTATTCAAACTATGTATTTAGGATTCTGTGAATGTCACGTTACACTCTTGGTAATGGTATCCTACAGCCTTCGCCTATTTAATCAAGATGTCTGACTGCAGGCAACTTGTTGATTTTCAGCCCCTATGATACACTCACTGACTTCTGGATTCACTTTCCTGTATCTTGATGGCAAGTGATATGCAGAACTGCACTGGAGACATGCCAGTGTTTTTCTAACCCCTACATGACATCCACAGGATGTCACATTGTGCAGGAATTGCTTTTAAACCATTATTGACTTCTTGGGTTAGCTGCTTTTTATGGTTCTAATACAACAATTTCACATGCTTTGCAAGAAGCATGTTAACATCTTACTCTTAATTCAGTGAGTTCATGCAAATTACTGTTCCTTATGTATATCTCATCTCTTTTCCACCTATAAATACTACAGCTATCCAGCCTGGGATCCAGGCTTTGCCTGACGAAGGCTCACCAAAAAAAAGCAGTCAGCAATTTGGTCTGTAGCTCTTCCATGTGAGTCTAGCTTGGCAATGCAGGTGGCTACAGAGCTGCCTGCACCAGCACTGAACAGAGGAAGGTGCCTGTGTGACACGGGTGCCTGTAGAAACACTGACTCAGGTTTTGAAGCTGAATAACCAGGTTAACACACAGATGAGCCTAAATGAGGGAGTCATGTCTCTCTGCAAATGTGCTCAGGCACTGCACGGAGCTGATCTCTAAGTTATACCCCTTCCAGTGCCAGAGCAGGCACTGAGGCTTCTTTATCTGTTACAGAAGATAAACTTTCAGTTAAAGCTAATGCTGACAAATAATAATATTATTTACTACGTAATTCTAAAAACAGCAACCCAGAAGTAAGGACAAAAACCAGCTTTAAGTAGCTTGGCGTCAATCTTAGCTATTTTTACCAAGAACTTCTGGGAAGAAAATGATCTGTAAGAGTATGTTCTGGGTATCTGTAATACTGCCCTGGAACTGCTCCAGATGGACAGAATTACTTTTCATATAATTTTAGTCCTTTCTAGCAAGTTCTCTACATACTGGTGTATAAAGTTGTGAAGATCCTAGGTACTTACAAATATTTTCAGGTGTATTTTGCCATTTTTATCTTGTTGGGTAATCAACTCTTGATTTCTTGAGACAAATCAGGTAATTGATTTGAAGATTTTGTAATGTTAGGTTCTAAGACTTTTAAGCTTCATTATACATGGAAGTTCTCAAATGTTGCAGATATTTCTGTGATATTTTCAACTCATTCAGAAGTAGGAAGTTTTAGAAACATCAATGATTGCATGATTTTCCACCCAAATTAGTAAATTCTTATGATGCAACTTAGTCTACTAAGCTTTGGAAAAACAGCCAGAGTAACACTACTTTCCCCGACCCAAACCTCTAATGGTTTAGCTATTAATTTTATTCTGGATAATCTCCTTTCTATAGGGGATGATTTTGGAGTAGCTTTCTTACCTGTTTGCTTAGGGCTAATGTATGGCTTAAGAGGAGAAAGCAAGGGAAGCTCATGTCCATGCTAGAGTTTTCTCAGAGTCAGTAGCTGTTCTTTCTTTCTAAATCTGTTCATCATCCTATTTAGTTTATGACAGAGGAAAAAGATTTCTTCTTGTAATTTCCATAACCATAAATGGTCACTAAATTTAACAAAAAGGGAGAAATAGATTAGGAAACTCTAATCCTCCTTTATGGCTCCAAATCAAATAATTTATTTTTCTAAATCTTTGAATTAATTTTATGGAAGGTCACAAGTACACATCTCAAAGCATATTCACTAAAAGCTGCAGAGTGATTTACTTTGAAACCTTCTGTCTTTTTGCACTTGTACCATTTTTTCAGCGTGAAACAAAGTTGTCAAAATATTTACTTGGGCATTTGGTTCAAACATTCTCATAGGGAAATACTGTATTTAATAGCATCATTAACATGAATTCACAAATCCTTTCATCTGACATCTATCATTTACAGGATCAGCTGAAAAATATGTTATTGGCTAACCAGCCCCGTCTTTAAAGGGATTTTAATTCCTGGGGTTTTTAAAATTATTTTCTCCCCATCATAGTAATGGTAATTTGCTTTTCTGTAATACCTATCCTGATAGCATATTGTGATTGGATTTTGACAAAATAAATTAAAAATATTTTGACACTGATTTATTCACTCTTGTTATGACAGCTTCTGAGAAACTGTTATATTACCCTATTTTTCAGATGGATAAATTAAACAGTGATGAAGTTTGTGACTCACCAAAGTCCTTGTACTATCCAAAGGTCTCCTTTCAAGCAAGTGACACGAGGGAAACTAGACATAACTTTCTTCTCATCTGAACACAGGCTCTGTTTTCTTTGGCCCTGTACCAACATTTGGTCCCAACAGACCTGTAGGATTTTTCTCAATTCCTTATTTTGAAAAAGGAATTTGCATGGATTTTTTTTTTTCTGTGGTGGCGTCTCAAGACATTTCCTGAAGGCCACTAGCAACTCCATTAGCTCCTGGGTGGGCGTGCAATGTACAGATTAATATTCCAAACCCTTCTAGGTACTTGGGAGAGGTTTCTGTCTTCTGTGGTTGGGTCTCCTTGCAGTTCTGGTCCTTTGTAGCATTGCTGTGGATGACCAGAGCAGCTTTATTCCACTTTATTGCTGCTGCTAAAAGTAGGAACAACAGCTCCCTAGTTAGCCAGCTGGAGGTTACAGGCAGCGCTTTTATTCTGTCACATGTTATAAACTTTTTCTCCTGTATCTGATCTTGCATCAGGTAAGATTGGTGGCTCTTAAGATGACTCATTCTCATGTGCCTGAGAAGGCTTCCCATGCATTCCTGGCAAATTGATTTTTTCAAAGTTTAGTTAGCTTTTATTTATATTTTTTTCAATAAATTTTTTAAGGTTCCTCAATTTTTTTTACATATATATTGTCACAATTATAAATTGTATTACCAGTAATTAACTGTCATGCTCTTAAAGTGCTTCCTGAGATAGGAAAAACTAGATTATGTGTGTTAAGTCCATAAATATTGGGATAAAAATAGTAAAGGTTTCTTTGCCTGATTCTCTTTCCTGTAAAATAAGGTCTTTATTTCCAAACCTAGTTAAGAAAATTTAATGCATCCTTGCTTAATGTCTCTCATTTCCAGTAAAATAAAATCTAGTATAAATGAATTTTCTTAACAGTTTATTAAATGTAGCCATTAGATATTTCTCGTTGAGTTCCAGCTTTCATCTGTCCATAGCATTAGACAAAAGATGTTGCATCTAATTGAATTAAGCAGCTTTAATTTATTATTTCATCTGAAATAACTTTTAGAAACCTTGTGAAATATATTAGGGAGATTCAGAAGCAGAAGTCTTTAATACCAGGCCAGTTTGCTTCAGGACTGTATCGTGACAATACCTACACACCTTCACCGCTCACTGACATTGTGAGCGCTCAACATGCCACACGATCTCTGACTTTTTTCCATTTGTCTTGAGGAAAATTTGTGCACTGTGCAGGTTAAATAAAACCAGAATAATTAAAATGACTCATTTCACATGTAAGTATTACAAAAAACTACCTCTTGATATTTTTAAGCTAAAAGCAGATTGCAGGGATTATTTATTTTAAGAAAATTTTGTTTGCAGTGGGGCTTTGTTGAAGGAATATGAGGCATAGCTTTTTCCTCCCAGCCTCTGAAGTCTGCTCTGCCCTGGCTCTCCAATCTCCTTGCCTAGCTCCTGGCACCCAGCCCAGATATCCCATCCTTAACCCATCTTCTGAAGGCATTTTGCACTCGCCCATCTTCTTCCATTCAGACTATGTTCTTTACATGGCAGAAATGCAAAAGGAAGGTCTTCTGTTTTCTCTGTGTCATAGAATTCAGATCTAGGAGAACTAACACTGTCGCTTGATTCCTCGAACGCATTCAAACTATTCATCCAATGCCCAAATACTCAAAAGAGTGGCAAGCAGTTTTGCAGCTCTAGGGAATCATTTAGTCTAGTCATCCAAAGCCAAAATTAAAATTTAAAATGCAGTTGGTAATGATTATTAATCAATTAGCTCCAGGGAGCTGTCAAGGCTTCCTAGCCTAGAATAACAAGCAATATTTCTTAAATAATAAAACTGATCCTTAATAAAGCTTGTGTCCTGCTTCACACATTTATTAATATGATGATGCCCAAAAAGGTATCAGTAATTACTTTTATATTAATAAAATTGAATTGGAATGAGAGCCAACTGCAGGAAGCAGTAATTGGCAGATCAGTTTAAGAATAGGTTACTTAAAATCTTAGCAGTCCAATGCATATTACAGGCTATTAGAAGAGGGGAATCTGATACTGTCCTGAATACTGTAGTGCAGCAGCAGATTTTATTATGCAGTGAGAGCTGCCTGAACATGTCAGCTAAATCAGGAAAATGCAAGTGGGCTGTCAACTGCTGTATGCTTTTGATATTTTCATTGGCTTGTTCCTTTCTAGAACTCTTCTGCAAAAAGAAGAGAAAATCATTCTGTAAGGCTACAGTTTAGGAGATTCAAATGGCCAGGGTTCTGCAACACTCTCCTTCTGGCTCTGCCATACTTCCTTATGAATGCAGCCACAGGCTGTCCAAATCGGGATGCAAAAAAATGCATGGTTGGTTGATGGGTTTTTTGTTTGTTTGTGGTTTTTTTTTCTTTTTTTTCTTCCTTTTTTTTTTGGTTTCTTTTTTTTTTGGTTGGATTTTTTGTTTGTTTGGTTGGTTTTTGTGTGTTTTTGTTTGTTTGTTTGTTTGTTTGTTTTTGGTTTTGAAAGCTTTTATGCATATTCTTACTGTTGGTCCGGTATAAACCCAAGTGTGGTATCCTCTCAGATGCACTATAAAAGCCGTTTGTGTGATGGGTTATTTGAAGAGGGCTGCTTTGGGCTTCCTGCAACAATGATCAGCTATGTCTAATTAGCCAGCAATAAAAATATGTGGATTTTATTTATTACAAAAAAAGGCCTGTAAATGTAATTTCTGCAGCAGTGCATCTAGGGCTGGCATCCAATTTAATAAATATCTTTTCTTCACTACTGTCCAGAACTCAGTTAAGTAAAGGGGCTCAGTTGGCATTTGACAATCCAGGGTGTCTTCTATATGCCTGCACAACATTGTCACCAGAACAGGCTAATGCTGTTTAATCTCTTTTATTATTCTTTTTTCTTTGAGATGCTAGGGGGAAGAACCTTTAAAAGTTTTAAAAGCTGATTTAAAATTAAAAAAAACCCACAAACAACAAAACAATGAAAATGAACTACTGGTTGCAACTCAACTTGAATCCATGCCTTGGCAGGAGTATTCTGTACCACAGTAGGGACATTATGTGGTTTAATGGTAAGGCAGAAGAGAAATAACTGTGTTTGTTTTTTTCTGTGTCTGGTAGCATATTCCTCATATGATCATCAGAAAGCATTTATATAAATGGATTGTTGCCAACTTCAGAAAACGGTTTTACTTGCAGCTGGCTTCTTACATGATTTTCATCCAGACTATGGGGCCCTCTTTATCTTCTCATACCCCCCAGGATGTTCTTCATGGGAGGGAGGCTTAACAGTTGTTTTCATTTTCCCTTTCCCTTATTTCTGATCTGGGCATCAGTATGACCAGAATTAAGTGCAAGAAAAGATGGACATCTGGAGAGGAGATGGGACTTGAGCACAGCATTGGGATAGCACTGAGTTGTATATTCCTTGTAGAAGCAGAACAGATTGGCTATGAAGGGCTCAAATTCTATTTTTTCTATTTCTCTGATAATTCTACTCCTGCTTTGTCTTCTTTCTATGGATGTATGTAAAATTAAAAGCATATTTAGCTTAATAATATAGTAATATTAGCTGTGGGCTTTCAAGCCTACTGCTGACCTTTTCATTTTCACTGAAAACAACAGGAAGTTCTCAGCACATTATTACTGCTATTTTTTATTTCAGACCCAAATGCAGTTTTGCTGCAGGCATGTTAATACACATACCAGCAGCTAAATAACTGTACTAGAAAAAGAATTAAAACAAAAATAGTCATACAGGTTTTTTTTCCCCAGTGGAATGCTCTTGGTCTTTGCAGGTACGTTGGTGTCTATGAGAAGGTGATACCCTATGTGGGTAAGATACTCTAAGTGTATGGTACCCTATAGAAGAGACAGGAGCTCTTCTGATGACCTGCTGTATGATTTTGAGGCATTGTTACAATTTTCTGGGTCAGCTTTCCTTTCCACTCATCATCTGTCTCATCTGTTTATACTTGAAGCTCTTCAAGGGAGCGTCTCATGTTGCGTTTGAACAGTGCCTGTACTGGGGGAGGAAGGGAATTTCTAGCTTGGCTGAAGCTTCAGGCTGCAAATGTAATATAAAACATTGGAAATGATGGCAAGTGATAAAGTGCATACAAAAGGTACGCTGTGATAAACGTTTTATGTAGATTTAATCAAAGCTTTGCTTTTAAGACACAAAGGCCCTTTCCTTTTTCTTTATAAATGCTTTCTAAGAAAATTCTGTGACCTGTATAGTTTCCTGTACAGACACAATCAGATGCAATCTGTCCCTGTATTGGACAGCAGGACAAAAATTGGACACTAAATAAATAGCACATTTACGTCTTCCTGCATGTATGATTCCTATATGTTTAAAAAAAGAAAGGTAAAAATAAAAGTTTTCTCCTGTCACCTTTTCACAAGTCTTTAGTCATTATGCTGTGTCTAAACCAGATGGAAGAATATATTAAAAATTGTTTTTAAACCACAGATTAAGAAATGGTGCCAGGATTTTCAACCAAAAATGTGGCACTGATTCTAAAATCTGTTGACAATTTTAGAAAGTTTTCTTCTGGCAAAAGAGCTCCATTAGTGTCTCTTCTTCTTTTCCAGGAAAATAAGGAAAACCTTTATCTGAGTCATAATTTAATTAGGTTCTAAACTAGATTTGAGAATAACACTCACAGAATCACAGAAAGTTAGGGGTTGGAAGGGACCTTGAAAGATCATCTAGTCCAACCCCCCTGTCGGAGCAGGATCACCTAGATCAGGTCACACAGGAACTCATCTAGATGGGTTTTGAACATCTCCAGAGAATGAGACTCCATGACCTCCCTGGGTAGCCTGTTCCAGTGTTCTGTATGTTTACATGGAACTGAATGTTCAGTGTTCTTATGTTTACATGGAACCTCCTATGTTCCAGCTTGCACCCATTGCCCCTTGTCCAACTATAAATATATTAACTTTCTCCAGGAACTGGGAGTCGCAGCCACAGATCAGTGTGTCTAAGTTTTTAACTACAGCCATTCGGGTCAAGTCTTTGAGAATCTATTTGGTGTGTAAATTTTTTATTTTTTTTATTTTTCCCCAAATGAGGAATATCAGCATCACACACGCTTGAAATGAGATTCCCTTTTATCTTGCTTTGAGTACTGAAGCTCATTGCAAGGCAGTTTTCTGGGCATACAGGTGTTGACAAACACAGACATTGAAAAACTCCCTTTTAAGGTAAATTAATTTTAAATGCCTCTGAGAGAAAGAGAAGAAATTCGGAATACTTCCAATAAAAATAAACACTTTTACATTTCCCTTTAAATAATTGTTATAACTGGACAAAAATTTATTATTCCTACTTCTCTACATGTACTATAGGGCATATATAAAACTTCCACATCCATATATTTTTTTATATATCCATATAAAACCTCCATCCATAATACGGCTCTTCTCCCGCAAGAGTGGGTTTATGCCAAACTTCTGTTCTCTCCACATTGCTTCCCTGGTTCCAGGGAACTTCCCTAAGGTGCTGGGTTCCCGTGCTCACCTGTTAGCCATATGTGGTGTTACACTCGTTGCTAAACTGACTGGCTAACAGTATTCAGAGCTCCCAAATTCCGGCCTTCTAAGGCCAGTGAGCTTGCCTTAAAATCAGTGCAGGGTATTTTAAAGTCACTGCTATTGTTTGGTTTGCCTTGTGAAATACAGGAGCAAAGCACTCGAGTGCCAAGTGTTTGAGCAAAGCTCAAAACCTCTATCTTTAAGGGAATTTTTAAGACTGGTTGTTCTTTATTGAGGAAGCACTGGTTATCCATGTTTTACTGATAGGGCAGTGAGTGCAGAAATGATGCCTTTTGCACTGTTCATAGAGCACTAGGGGAATAAACTTTTTAACCTGATTCCTCCAAGCCTTAATCGTCTGCTGTAACTTCTGTTCAGCCTTCCTTGTGCGGCACATAGAAGAACATAAGTGATCCTTAAAGGTGGGCTTCAAGGTGATGAATAAGTGAGTGTATCAAAACAGAGAAGTACTCGGATAAATGAGATGAGAAGAATGTGACAATTTTTCTATAGTGTTGTAGTAGCTGCTTTTAGTTTTCAGTAGATGTTTTCAATGCAGCTTTGAATGTGGTGTAATGGACCAGACCCATGGCTCTGTCCCTCTTTTGAGAGTCAGTGAAGCTGAAGTAAGTAAAACATAAGGGTCTTCATGGGTAAATCACAGGAGAGCAAGAGGAGGCTTCGTCTGACCTGGTCCTCAGGGCAGGAAAAACCTTTCAAATGAATTCCCTGGTGCTAACACTGGGCTGTATGCTGGAGAAATCTAAGCACGCCTCTGTGTCTTTCTGGTTTCTTGAGATTTGTCTCCTAACCAATAATCTTTTTAAGTTGAATGAGTAAAATAGTTGGTTCTCAGCACAGTGCTTTTCTACACGTAGGAAATTATTTAAGAATTAGGACAGTTTTGTAGTGTTTTATCCTGGCCAATAGTCTAAGCAGATGCATTGTGTTGTCTTCCTGAATCCAATTTGTAACAATAATGTTTTTTTTCTCTTACTGTGTTCCTGGAACCAATTTCAGTACTCTCCCTTCCCCTTCTTCTCCTACCAGGACATCCCAGAGAGTGCTCTGCCCTGCATGCTACCAGTTGTCTTCTGTTTGCCTACTTATGTTTTGGAAATAAATGTGTGTGAGATGAATGTGGAAACTAAAAACAATTTATGAGAGAGACCAGTGAGCATCTTGGGCAGTTTTGCAGTTTTTCTACATGAAACTCTCATGCTAAAACCCAAAAAGCCTAAATGTAAAATTCCCTAAGCTATTTGATTCATTTCCTCTGTAGCTTCCATTTCAGAGCTATTCAGGAAGATGATTTGCACAAACATAAAAGTTCTCTTTAACTAAAGTCAACCAATGTGTTTTTTCAATGAGCTAGAGCTCATAAGAGAGATTTAGACATTAACTGTGTAAAGAAGGCAATCACTGTTTGTACAATATATTAAAAATCAGCCTGAGGCATACTGGAAAAATACATGTTTTATACATGTGTATTTATCATCCAAGTCTATAGTTTACATTAGATCTTGATATTAGATACTTCTAAAGGCTACTAAATTAATTGTGATTTGGTTGTGTGGAAGAGGTTGTGATTGTCTATAAAAAGGGTTTTTTTTTTTTAAACTGATGTAGGTGGTCTTACTCTATATATTTAGTTGCTCAAAGGAAAAGGCTTTTTTACTGCTGTAGTATGTCAAGGAAGCTTATCTGCATATAAACAGCAAAATGAGACCTCTCTTGTGTTACAAAGCTTTAACTTTTAAGTTTAAAAGTTGAGCACTTCTAAAAATGTACTAGTTATGTCATTCTGATAAAAGGAGATAGCCCTCTCATTTTGTCAGTGATACTTTCCATAGGTTTTAAAGCTGTCATAGGAGTAGGGAAAAAAAGCTGTCATAGTAATCACTGGAAAACTTTTATTTTAATAACTGTTGGAGGGTCCAATTGCAGGCAGCAACTGCCACCTTATCTGTCTTAAAGACTCTGCATCCATTATCGTGAGTGTTTTGCCCACAGTTTGATAGGAATTAGGGTCAAGGGAAAGACCATTTTCCTGAAGGGGGAGAAACAGGATTTGATACAATCATGGAAACAGTACTAGTTAAAAACTTTGTACTATTTTCTGAAAATAAGAGTACACCCATATTCTGATAAGAAAAATACTCCTTTTTTTACCATACTCATTTAGCAATTGATTCTAATAGGACAGAACACAAACCAAAAGAAACGGTTTGTGAGGCTCCGCTGCTATAATGGACACAAACATAATTTCTGCAGTTGATTAGGTTTAAGTATTTGTTGTTTATATGAATTACTATGTTGTATATAGAGCAGAACCTTTCAGGAAGACTAGCTGAAACTTTTGTTTGTTTCTACAAGAGAATTCCCTAGAGTGAAAGTCAACGTGGGAGCTTAGAGGCAGGAGCATCGTGGCTTGCCCTAACCTGTAGAAGAGAGCATATGGTTTCAGTAATAGGCTAATAAGAGCAATTAACCTTATAGTGCACTCATTTGTTGTTTATAAATTATGTAATAAAGCTATTTTAACATCCTATAGCTTTATATGAGTTTAGTGAAATCAGTCTTCATTTTTCAATTTAATATCTAACAGTTCTCAGGTAAGAGTGTAAGTGACAGAAAGAAAAAAGGCAAAGAATAAACTATTCAGAGTACTGTGCATTGTGTCTAACCAATGAATACGTGTGAAAATGTATAAATACATAGTGTAGTTTGAAGAAATAAAAACATATGTTGAAGGTTTTCATTAGGAGAGTACTGTTTTCACAGGATGTGGTCACAGATCTGTCATTCAGCTTGTTTTTGTCACCTTGCAAAGATTATCATATAAACTGTTTCCAGGCTTATTTAACGTAAAAAAGATTTTTAAACTTACCTTCTTCTTTGTGTTGTGCAAATAGATGGTATTTCCTATAACATCTCCAATGCAATGGTTCAGAAGGATCAACCTCATAAAAGAATGGATTTCTTTTAGCAACAAGAACCATCGTCATCATGTATGGGTTTGTTTTTGGTTTGTTTTTTGTTTTTTTTTGTTTGAAGGACTTGTAGAGGTTAAGTCACTTCCTGCAGAAGTTCCAGTTTCTCAGTTAGGAGCTACTGCATTTGCCTGGCAAACAGAACAATAGGGTACAAGCAAGTAGCTTGCCCCACAGACTGAACCGACAAGAAAAGCCCTTTTTACTTCATTCTCTGTCAGCTCCTCTCATTACAGGTGGTGTCATTTTGACAGTCAGTGTGTCCCAGTTGGGCACCTTGCTGGTGCAGCCAAGGGTTGAATGCTCTTTATTTTTCAAGTACTTTGCTTTATAGGTTGGTGGTGATGGAATAAGGATGGTTTCCCTATAATCATAATTTTGTTTTATTTGATTCTATAACTTTTGGCAGTCAGCTTTTCGGCTCCTGCTTTTACACAATGTTTGTTTTGCAAACTTCTGTCTATTGACCATGTCCTGAAAGAGACCTCTAAATCAGTTCATTTGTGCATTTAATTTGAGCATGTAAAATATGATATGTTGTGGTTATTAGTTTTGTCTGTCCTTCCTGGTTTGCTGTTATTTGTCTGATTTTTACCTTATATATTGATTACAGACATTTTAATTAAGTTTAGTTAGTGATAACCCTAATGAGTTGTTGCTGCTTTTTCTTTATTCTAAATCTGAAAGTCAAGACAATATTTTTTTTCTTTTGAGTTTTTGGCAGAGACTTACATGAAACTTCTGTACCAATTTGTGGTCTTGGTTTTTTCTCTTGCATTGAATTGACTGAACAATGTATTTGCTGGTGCAGCATTCACTGAACATGAAGACTCTTTTGCTTTATTAGACTTGACAGTGTTTAAACAATACTAATTCTCATATCCAGCTGGCTTTTCAATTGATTTCTGTGCTCTCTGTTGCTGTATAAAAGAAGATGGAACATTAAAGACATCTTGCATGCTAATCTCTGGAGACTTGTTTTTTGTTAGAGAAAAATCAAATAAAAGTTTATGTTTTTTCTCCTCATATATTTTTTTCTGGATCTTTAAGCATTATTTCAGTGTACAGGTTAAGAAGCTAATTTTCAAGCACATGAAGAAATCTTCATTTTGTAGAGAGATTTGCTAGTCTGCTTTTTTGTTGATAGAAATAAATGTGGTTTTCTTCATCTAAACCAGAATATATCATGTTCAATGTAAATGTACCATTTTAACCCAGATAAAATTTTGCTTATTTAAAATTTATTTGCTAAACATTTGTCAAAGAACATTTGCACTTATTAATAATTTGTTTTACCCATTCACTTTTAACAGTATTGAAGCAGCCTGAAGTTTTGAGCTCAATATTGGAATCAGTTTCCTGGGGAGAGTGAGACATAAAAACCATTTCTCTATCCTATACATGTCAATATTTAAGCCACACCTTTAGACAAATCCAAGCTTTAAAACATAGACTCCCAAAAAAAGAATTTTCTCTGCTCTTAGAACAGTGATCTCTGATGGGCTCCAGCCATTGTTGAGGTGACCAAGGAGCATGACTCTCTCCTTCCAGTCCTATAGAGGCTGCTCAATTTCATATGAAATTCAGTTTGTTGTGAGATACCAGCTTTCTGAAACCCAAACTTGATTTCTTGTCTACTCCAGCTCTCCAGATGCTCAGGTATCCCTTGCAGCTGGAGTGAGGATTTGGGGTGCTTAGTTGTTATGGGTCATATGAGGGTAATGACCTCTTATAAATGACTGGTCAAAGCCAAGGAATGAAACTTGTTTTTTGACTTCAAGGAGTCAGTGCTTTGTAGTGTAAATTTATAAGATTCTTGGCCATAGTGTCTTCCTATAATCTTTTCACTTCTTGCATGGAAACCAGGTAGCCATGCCTTGTGCTCTTACTGCCACTTATACAAAATGTGTACCAGTGTCTGTCTTACACAATGTCATGAAACCCCACGTTGCGCATACAAAGTCACTTGGAGTCATTGTAGGAAATACACTATATGAATAATAAATGTTTTGATGACACAGTATTTCATATAAGCTTGCTTTTTTTTTTTTTTTACCATAGCTGGTCTGAAAACCCAGAAGAATGGAAGTTTCAAAAGACAAGGCAAACCTGGCTTCTCTTGCACATGTATGACAAAGAGAAGGTTTGTATTTACCCTGCTTTTTCTCAGAACAAATAGGATTCAAAGTTTTATACATTAGTTGTAGCTATTCTGTATCAACCAAAAGTTGCTAGTACTAGCCAGGTACTTTTCTAATAATTTAAAAAATAATTTATAGATCAATCACTTTGTTTTTAACCGAAGTACTGAATCATTTTAATTGCTCATAATTAATCTTTTTATTTTGTTGGTGATCATTCTCCTGTACGTACCAGATTTTTATACCTGTTTTATATAAATCTGGGGATTACTAAGAATTTGAGTCATATCCATAATTTGAATTTCTGACTGTGTAACCCAGTACTGTAAACCACGATTCTCATATTACTTCAGATATCTCTGGCTCCATATAAGATGTATAGCCATATTGCCAAGATGTTAAAATAGCTTTCTCATTAAAATAGAAGTGAAACCCAATGTTGATTGTAAAAATGTAAAGTATAACCAGAAGCTGGGCTTGCATCATTACTGAAATCTGTTC
>JAAGNO010010935.1:39306-61004 GCA_033439905.1 Ceryle rudis | reverse complement strand
AAGTGAAACCCAATGTTGATTGTAAAAATGTAAAGTATAACCAGAAGCTGGGCTTGCATCATTACTGAAATCTGTTCGTAACTTGAAAACCAACGTAGATTGAATTTCCAATAAGCATCTGACCATCATGGCATCGAATGGGGGTTTCAGGTTGTTCATTTTGTTGTGTAATAGAACAAACATCAAGCTGTTTGCACAGCACCTTACTTATTGATTCATTTAGTGGACATTCAGTTAGTTTTTGCTGATTTTTTTTGTGGGCAGTTAAACATTTAAGCCTACAGATCTTTCTGACCCAAATTACTCAGCAGCTCTTAAGCCAGTCACCTGACAGAGGGTGTTACCTTATGATTAAAAATACTTTTAGAGAAGCAGATAATTAAAAGCAGACTTTCATGAAGGCAAAGATATTCACACAGTGTAATACTTTTAAAAAGATCAGTTGCAGAATACAAATTTGATTGTAGGTTTGCACTGTCTTCTGTTTTTGTGTTTCTCCTTTAAAAGTCCTTATCAACCTTTCAAAATCAATGTAGGCTCTTTACAGCTACCTAGAAATTGGTTTACAGGTGGAATGATATTTTTACTTATTTACCTGTTTACTTTGGGTTTAGTGTTGAAATATTCTGGGAAATAATTAACATTTATCTATCAACAAATAAGTAGTATTTATTTTATGTATGAAAACATAGCTTAACTCCTTATTTCTCAACACTGAAATGAAACTTCCTTTCTGTTTTGTTTTGGGTTTTTTGTTTGTTTTTGTTTTTGTTTGTTTGTTTGTTTTTTATCTGATGGAAGTGCTATGATTTATTTAAATTCACATATTTTGTAGCTTAATAAGCAGAGATACATTGAATATGACCTTTAGATAATGACTAACATCTGCATCCAGATTCAATAAAGTTAGTAGAACTGCTCAAGTGCTTGTAATTAAGCATATAATGAAGTCTCTCTCTTCGTCAGGTCTTCAGGGAGGGCAGACCAGCTTCTTTTGAATATTTTTTTTTATTCCCAAATTCAACTTCCTGTCATGACAGAGTAAAATCTGTTGGATATCCAAGCATGACTAAAATACAAAAGAGGACATGAGTTTGTTTCCTTCCTCAGAGATATCTTTGATCTCATGGTGTCACTTGGATGCCTACTGAAAAGCCGTGCAAAGGAGTGAATTGAGTTTCCTGTACTGATAGGCCTCGTTCTGTAAGAATTAAGTTAAGGTTTTGAAGTCCTTTGCACCATGAGGGTTTTTTCTTTAAGTTATGTTAAAATCCATCTGGTGGTTGACCGAGAGCTGCCAAGTCTGTGTATCTACAGTGTATATACTTTTTCAGTGTCCAGTATAAAAAACACTGTATCGTTTGTTGCTCTTTGCCATCTGGCACAGTATTTTTAGAAAGTAACTATATCAGCTCTCTTCAGCTTCTGGACTGCAAGGCCCTGGAAGGGTTTCTGAAGCTTGCTCAGAAGGTAACTGAGAAAAACAAGCTTGGTGGCAGCAAGCTGAAGTTCTCTGTGCAGATACCTGTATTTGCTTTGCAAAATATGTGGGCATCTGCAAGCCTAAAAAGTTCTAAACCTCTTGAGTTACAGAGTATACTTTAAAAGTGATAACTTCTTTTTCTGCTACTGTTTTGTAGCGTTTCCCCTTTTTCCCCCATGCCAGTAATCATTTCACCTCGGGGTATTTCTGTATTAGTTCCAGTGCACATTAGCTAGCTAGAAGAGACAAGCGTAGTGCGTGAGAGAGAAAAAAAAAACAAGAAAAAGGTCAAAATAGTTTAACAAAAGAGTAATAATAAAACCCCTAAACATCACTTCTACTTGCCGGATCCATGGTGGGAGATCTTGATATCCGATTTCAAGCCAGCCCAAAAGCTGATCTTAGAAGGAGGATTGTGTTCCTCCTTGTAAAGCCTTGCCAAGTGTTCCTGAAATTTCAACTCTTGTACTACTGTATTTGAAGAATTAAATTTGGATTTCCTTAACTTTTTGCTGGCACTTTCTATGTTCCAGTCCTTCCTATGGCCCTGTTGCATTTGTAAGTTAGGAGGACATATGATATTATCTTGCCTACATGGTACTGTGTTGTAATCTCTGTCTGAAGTAAACCTAATAGCTGTGTTAAAAGAAATATATAAGGCTTTTTGAACAGTTGAGAATTTATCCTTAGGGCCAAATGCTAAATGTTTTCTAGGCTTCAGGCAGCCACATGTCTGTCTGCACACTTAGTATTTCTAAGTTTAGAGTAGGCTTCTAATTGCCCCTTCAAGCACTTTGCTCAAATGATATAATAATAACCATAATGCCACAGAGGTATGACTATACCATGAGGTCTGAGAATAAGAGGTATAAATTACACAGATAATTTGGCTAAAATTTAAAACATAGAAATGTTGCCAAGCTTTAAAACCCGGTACTGAGCATCTGCATTAAAGGAGCACTATCATGCTGAAATGGTTTCTGTCTGAATGTTTTTATCTGTTATTAGTACCAGTTTACTGTGAGTAAAAAGATTTTAAAAATATAGACACTTTTCATTATGTTTAAATGTGCTTGGTTCGTATATTATAGCAACACTTCATGTATCATCCATTTCAGTGTTAGTCACTGTAAAATTAACATATATATTTTAATCTGTATTGTTTCTTTAGTGCAGGAGTGTTTGTGTGAAGAATTAGAAGGTTTTCCATAGTGTGTAAATTATGAGGCTGAATGCAGACTTTAGTTTTGATTTATTACTTTGTAATATCCCTGATTGGTGAAGGCAGTGTTGGAATATTCTTTCTTCCTCTTCTTTTGGAGTGATAGAAGTTCTAGTGATCAAAGTTACGCTGCCAAATGTCGATGAAGAAATAAGTTGTAAATTAAGTATCTGTTGAAGCTCTGTCTTCTCTGAAATGTTGATACTTTGCAGGATTGAAACAGCTCTAGAATAATTAGTCTCCAATCCTTTAAGTACTTACGTATGTGTTTAACTTGACTCATGTCGAGTATGCCTTTTAAAGTTATATGTGTAAACTTAAACATGGAGAAAAATATTTGCAAGATTAGGTCATTTTAACATCTCCTGATTCACAGCAAAAGTATTCTCTTCTTGGCCGGAACCTGTTCCACAGATACACAACATAACGTTAAGATACGCTTCAACGTAGATCTGTCCACCTAATGCTTTTGAAAATGCAGTGGTTTGAAATAATGAATAAATAATTCAAAACCCTTTGCTGGGTTATTACCAAGATTATTAAATGTAATGATCATTTAAAACGTATGTTGTACCAGATAAGCTAAAATTTAACCTATGACTAGTTAATTAGAAAGGGAGTGAAATGGGGGTAATGGAACTGCAGATGACTAAACTGCTTTTAATGTTAGACATGTTAGTAGAGCCTATCAGTTTTAGTCAGAATGATTTAAAAATTATTTCCATATGTCAGAATTCAATTTGTTTTTCAAATTAAATTCTGTTCCTTTGTATAGCATTCTGTCAAAGTGCTTAGTGGTGGGTGGTAGCTCATCTTAGCGAACAAATAATTTTGGGTAGGGGCAAGGGTAATTCCAGCAAAATTCTTTCCTCAGACATGTGCATGCAATTCTGACTGAATTTATTAAGGTTTGCATACATGTTTCCAGAAGTAGGATTTGGCTAGTGGTTTTTTTTTTTTAACTTCCAACCACCCTCACAGCCTTGAGTTCACTGTCAGGGATCGTTTGCATTTGCTGATCAGCATTTGCACATCTGCTTAGAATTTCCTCTCGGATGCTTTGCCCATCTGAGCACATGATGGTCCTCTCACCACCGTCCATCCTTCCCAGCAGCTTGAAACTTGGCAAGAAGCTCTTCTACTCGGAGTTGGGTGTTGGCAAATGCAAAAGCCTGTGCAGTTCTCCTAACTACCATTCAGGTGATGGTTTGATATGATTGTAAATGAGTATTGAGCAAGAAGAAAATTAAACAGGTGGTTTTTTTCTTCCTTGTTTTTTTCTCTAAAGGTTCCAGACAAGTATTTCACCATTTTACTCGATTATCTGCAAGGGCTTCAAGGTAGTGCGCGAAACATAACTGTGCAGAAAGCTGAAGCTTTTATGAAGGAATTTGATGGTTCCAATGCAGAAGACCCAAACCTGTTGGAGAAGTGCGAGCGCATACGACAAGTTCTGCAACTGCTGTCCTGAGAATACTGTTGTATCTTAATGGTTGTCTGGTGGAGAGAAGGATAGGACGTTGTATACAGAGACTATCAATTAATTGGAAAGATGTATTTTCTAGTAAGAATCCTAATACTAAATTTTCATATTTTGCACCTGTATTTTTTTCCAATTGCAAATATTTATCATGTTTTGAGGTGATGAAATCTAAATAACATACTCGGTCTGTAGGTGTGCTATTAAAAGTAATCTTATTGCATATCTTTGGAAAACTAAACCTCTCCGTCTTGTAAGTTTTTCTCCACCTCCTCCTGCAATTACTGTTAAATAAGAGCTTTGCAGTTCTTAATAGGAAGAGTAAAGGAACCAACAAAAAGCCTGGAGGGTCTTTTACAATGGCAGCTTTTAAAATGAGCATACAGTACAGTGCTTGCTCAGCCAGCTGTAATCTATCACAATCAGCTTTAGAAGTATGTCATTTGGATTTGGGAAAGATCATTTTCAGTCTGTTGAACATGGGTTGTATAACACGGTTGCTTATTAGTAATTCACACAGTGATCTGGAGATACCATCAGCCTTTGTTAGTTTTCCTTTTATATTTTAAAGTTTTCAGTGCATTATGGCAATTGTTTAGATATTCAGATAATACACAGGTGGGAACACATCAAATCCTTTGAGTCTTTGTAGTGAAATCATCTGATTGTGCCTAAACTTACCCTACGATGAGAAGTGCTGTGCTGCATTGTTTTATATCTAGACTGCCAAAAATTGCATTTTCGTCTTTCTCTCGTAATTGGTGTCAAAAGAGTTAAGTTGTGTTCATTTGCTTTGACATGGGACATTTGTCTCTTACGACTGTCCTGAAAATGAGGCTTTCAAGTAAAAACGAAGGACATTAATTACAAGTTGGATGACTGGCTTATTTAATAACACTTGTATTCAGACAGCATTCTTGACCCGATTCTTTAATGTTTCTGCAAATGTTGTTCATACTTTATTAATAACATCTATATGAAATGTATAGTGTTTTAGAAGTGTGTCTGTCATTGGGAATTACAACTTTAATTTGGTTGGAGGAAGGAGGGGAGGATCTATGGATATGCAGGCCTACTTTTTCACTAAGAAGCATTTGAGTGGATTTGAGAGCCTTCACTGGCATGGATAACTACAAATCTTCAAAAGTATGAAATACGTTACTGGTAACAAATAACTTAGGCTTTCTGGCTTCTTGAGGATGATGTTTTCAGCCAAAAAAACCCACTACAGACCAGCATGCCCTGCTCTAAAACAGTAACTGTGGTGAGCAGAATTTGGCAGCAGTGGCCAGCCCCTGCGCTCAGCTGCTGATTGTTCAGCAGCAGCTCGGGTGCTGTTCCTGTACCGTGAGGCGACCCTGGGATTGGGCTGCAGGGGATACGTATGGCATCAAAGCCTTTCTGAGGCCCAAAGCTACAGAAATCTGATCTTCAGGTGTAAACGTTGTTGAAAAAGGTCTGTAATAAAAAGAAGTGGTACTGACATTTAGTGAACTTGTAAAAGATCATTGGATCTTGTATTTTACATCTGAAAATATGCATCTGGGAAAAACTGCTGTCGCTCCAAGGAGAAGCTGATACTTTTTTTTCTTCCATCAGGAAAAATAAGAGTTTCTCAGGGATGAAGTTTTCAAAGTGTCTTTTTGAAACTTTTTGATGTCAGAGAAGAATTTGTGTTCTCCCTTAAGGTACTTGAAAATGACCACTTTTGATTTCTCTGTTACACAAAGACAGGGGTCCTCACTGTGCACTTAATATACCTTGTAGGTTAAAAGCACAATCACATTGCAACTGTGTTTTAGAAGAGACTTGTAAAAAAGATTGTAAAGGTAAGGTCCAGGAAAAAAGATGTGAACGTTTAATGATTTTGATGGATTTGGTGAGATTTGCCTTTCTTGGACCTTGGTTCTGTGCAGATGTTGACAAATCTGTGAGGAGAGAGGCTTTGAAGATCAATAGTGTCATATTTCTTTTTATATCAATTAATATTAAAAGCACATAAGGCCTGCCAATCTGGAGTCCATGTGAACAATAACATTTGGAAAAGAACAGATACTCTCAACAGTACAGTAATAGACCTCTGTGAGTGAGGTCCCGCTCTGCTCTCCTCTTCCTCAGCTGCAGTTCCATCTTTCCCATCAGTGCTACCAATTACTGGGTGAAAGACATCACCTTTGGCCTCTGCTTCTTGCAGTTAGGGAAAACTCAGATGTTAAAAACTAAGGTAATTGTTGCTATGCTTGTGTTTAGTAGAGAAAGCAAAGTATGATGTTTTCTGTCACGTATCTCCTGGTATATGGTACTGTTCAATGGTCAGGGGTGTCTCAAACTTGGGTAAAAGGCTTATAAAACTTGGGCTTTATATTGTTATTTTATATTTTTGGGTTTCAAAGCTCCATATGTAATATTTTAGGTGTTGTCTTGTACTTGACGTTGTAGAGCAAATAGGAAAGGACACTTAATTGCCTTTTGCTTCTTTACTTTGCCCCTTTTCTTAAAGAAGCTTTAACTGGTTGACAAAGAAGTCATCTTCAAAACATGCGTGAAATGCAAAAGCAAACATGTTTTTGGGAGATGTTTATTGCTAGGTCCGTTTTAAAGACAAGATTGTGATATGTACGCAGCTTGCCCAACACAGCATACAAATGTAGTAACATCTCTGGCAATCAAATTCTGCCTTTTCCCTATGCTGGCCATGAGGCCAGCTTCTGCTTCTTGCTTGGCTTGGTATTTTAATCTAGGTATTTACATTGTGTGATGCATAGGTATAGGAATATTTCCTCCATCATGCATTTTAATTAATGTATTTTAAATTATTAAGTGTATAATCGGTTATTGAATTCCTGTAGCTGATAAAAGCTGTACAGGAAGATATAATCTGGCACTGCATTCACTTTGTTTTGTCATTTGGCCACACGGAATTTTCAGAACTCCCCATTGCTTGTAGCTTAGGCAATTGTGTGGCTACAGATAGGACAAAATTGTGTCTCTGTCCTCATTTAAATCAGTCTGCTTTGTTAATAAAAATTTCATCCAAGGCTAGAAGTACATGTGTACAGACTGACAAATTACATCTTCATCTGCCTACTCTAATTGTCTTCTAGTTGAGTTAATGTGTATTGTGTAGCTCTGGCTAGAATTTGTATCCTGAGAGAACGCTGAAGTCAGGACTTCCAGGCAAAATAAAGGAACATTAATTACTTAGAGTTGCTTAAAGCTGGAACTGTGCCTCTAATGGAAGTAGTAATTACTCAAAATTTGACAATATAAAAAGTTCCCTTTAATTTGGCTGATCCTTGCTATGGATTGTGTATCTTGGTTCTCTGCTGTCTGCCCATGATGTTAATTTATTATCACCATTGTAGAATTACTGGGTAAATGAATTCTCTGTTCTTATTTGGAAAGGGTGTGTCATAGTTGTTGAATGTGTAGTTTATTCCCATATTTCCTCTCACTGGAGAACAGCTCTGCTGTGTTTCTGGTGATTTTAAAGCAATGTGACTCTTGACTCATGTCCCATAATTTCAAATAACGCAAAAATGCACTTCTTTGGTTCGAGCTTTGTGGGGTTTCTGTTTGTTTGTTTGTTTTTAAACTTTTGCCACTAAGGCAAAGTAATGAACTTAAAATCTACTCACACTTCTGCAAATCACTGTCAGAAAAAAACAATCGTAAAAGAGATTTAATTTGCAACGTCAAGCACTCAGAAAATTAGAAAGCATAAGAATGGAAATTGTCTGTGTAATTTTAATTTTACTCCCCACATATGTAGTATGATGCAGCCTCTAATTATGTAATCTGTGCTGTGTTTTCCATTGTGTATGATTGATAATTACTTATTCGGGGTTTTCCTTGTATTTCTGCTGTTATTATCATTTCCAAAATTTAGGTCTACATAGCACTAAAGCTGTAACTGCTGTGTGGATTTGATCCTGCACAGAGTAGTAAGTAGGAACTTTCCTATTCATTTGGTACAGGAACTAGTCATAGCTGTTTCATCACAAATGTTCCCTTTAAAACATGTTCTGGTTCATTTACAGTCAAAATACTGAATTGATGTTACTTAATTTAAATCCAGTTTTGTTGACATAAAACTTTCCAGTGGCTTATTCTGATTTAGCCCTTGGTTTCCTTTTATGTCTTCCTTTCTGTACAGCTGAATGAGCTAGTTATTTCTGTTCCTGCAAACAGAAATATTAGTTGTTTACAGTGATTCCAGTCATACAAGGACACAATTAAATGTCCTTGCCTTTGCACGACAAGCTCATTTTAACAGTGATTTATAGTTATATTCTATTTAAAATTCTTCGTAAGAACATACATAGTCAACAACTTAATATAGTCACAAATAATAATGTTTTCAAATATGGGTTGTTTTCCCCTACAAGGAGCAAAGCATACCAAACTAAATAAAAATAATGAGTAAATGGTGGGGGAAGGGCAACGCAAAACAGTGGTTTATCTTTCTTTGTCAAAACAAAGCTGAATAAGAAGTTTGTGCCTCTATAAGAAACTTTGACTGGTGCTACAGAGGGAGGGCTTAAGAACAGAAGAACAGTCATACAGTTGCTCTTACTGATTATTCCCCCCACCCCAACACAGAAAATTTTTGGCATTCTCCAACAAAACCCACGAAAACACCTACGTCAAAAAGTTAAATAGGTTTCAAAATCAAATACTTCTAAAAAGGTCAAGAAATGCCACATGTATATAAATGGCCTGAAGAATTCAAGTTCTATGTTTCTGTGCCTCCACCCTGGAGGCAGCATGAAGGGGGGTTGTGTTAGAAGCAAACGAGCAAAACCCCCTAAATTATGTGAGCGCATAGTTAAAGATTACCAGTTACCCTTCTATTCACAGGAAGGTGGAATTACATGTCCTATTAGCTTTAGTTTTTTTAAAGAATGTTTGCTGCTATGTGAAATACCACACAAGCCTTTTGCTGTGACAGCTTTCTCTATTCTTCTTGTAGTCCCATGTGTATTTTATAAAAGCGTAAGCCATGGGACACAGGATCTGTCACTCTCATTTCCTTGTAAATAGCTAGACCTAGCTACGGTGCTGTGAAAATCCTCATTTGCCGTTGAGCTCCTTTGGACATAAAGAAGGATGTTGACACAGTGTTGCCCTGTACTGGTCTAGAGGTACAACAGGCTTTGGCAGCACCCTTTGTATCAGCCAGGCTTTCTTAAGCTCCATGAAATTGCTTGAATCCTGCACAGCAATGGTACTTATGGAATTTCCTAAGTGAGCAGCAGCATTTGTCTGTGGAGCACTTTTGAGATGTGAGGCTGCAGGATCTCAGCTTCTCAGGATGCTCAGCCCACAGCTTAATGCCTTCTTTGGCCTTGCAGCCCGTTTTCAGTCTTCAGGGATACTAAGAGTTGCAACCATTTTATTTGTCTACTGTCTGTGGGCTTAATTTGACTGAACGAACTGTTTTAAAGCTGTTTTGGCATATCGAAAGCTTAAGCTACAGCGACAGTGTTTCCCTGGTAGCATAGATACGTGTAAATAGACTATGAATTTCACAAAGATAGTGTCCTTTGTTAGAAACAGAAGCTCTTGTGGGATCTTGGAAATGACTGACCAGCACCCTGAGTTACCTTGTCAAATCAGACTGGTATTTCTGTGAGCTGCCACAAATACATGCAAGCAGATAGACATGATGACAGCCAGCCAAGAAGCCATGTATGGGCATCAAAGATACCAGAGCACAAGGATGACAGTCAGGAATGTAACCTCCTGAAGTTGCCTGGTTAAGGCGAAGTGCCACCTGGCGTGAATCCTGGCTGTCATTAGGTTAAAAATAACAAATACTATCCCTATTACATAAGGAAATCTTTGTCCTTGTTTAATGGAGCACTATGATATGCCATAAAGAATAAATATGGAGCTTCTCTGAACTCTTACTTCTCGTTAGTGCTTACGGTCAAACCGGCTGAAATTACCAGGATTGATTGTAAGCAGAGCCCTGTGTACAAATTGGTGGTGTTAAACTGGCAAAATCTGGGTGAAATTTCAATGTCTAAGCATGCTCATCAGCAATGTCAAACCAGTTCACTGCACTGTTGATATGTCAACCCCAGGAAAGACTTCTAGTCCCTTCTTGGGATGATTACTATAACATGAATAGAGCAAATATGTGTATTTGAAGCAGCCCATAAACCCTCTGGACGGCTGTAGTCCATTGGCCATGTTCTGCTGCTTACTGCAATAAAATAGATAATGCAGAAGCTACTGAAGTTACTGAGGATGAACTTGAAACTCACTCCAGAAGCGTGATCTGTTTTCACCCCATCTTGCCTGCCTGTAGGTCACTTCTACTCCTACAAAGGAAGCACCTGCTTTGGTTATAGTTGAAGAATTAATCTGAAATTATAGTAATGCTCAAGTTTTCCGTTGAGTCCTAGTACCTTGTCCTGCTTTTGATCACACTCAACATGAGATGGCGTCTGTGAATCTGCAGCCTGTGTCCAAGCCAAATTCTCCCGTTTCAGTGGCAGCTTTGAGGACTGTCAAAGGGACACTTATTTCCAGTTTGACTGCACAGCTCTGCCTGTACCTGTCATCTCTTTGTAGACTACGACGCCTTTCAGGTCAGTATGGCTGTTACTTGGTAACCATTAACAAAATCTTCTGAAAGCTTCTCGGGCCTGTAGTAAGCAGGAGCATTCATCAGCAGATGGTCTTTACACCTTCCTTCTAGGTCCTCAGCACTACCCGCACCATCTCCCTGCACCAAACAGTCTGCTTCCACTATCCATCTTTTTGTGAAAAAAGTGCTTTCTGGCGCTTGCCCCTTCAGCTAGGATAGCAGAAGGCATTGGGGATTTAAAGGTCTCCATTTATCATAGTCATAAGAATGGAATTATTCTTAAAATTCACCTCAGATTCCTTTAAGATGGCTCTGAATTTGCATCTCTGTCAGCTCTTCCTTAGGGAGATGTCCCATTGAGCCAGTTCAGCCTTGCATCTAGCCGTGTACATGCTTTGGTTTGGAAGAGATGATGCCAGACGATCCTAGACTGTCTATGACTTGTAGAAATTGGGGGAGATGGCAGAGATTGTTTAAACACTTTTGAAACTTCATATGAAGGCTGTCCCTTCATAGAAATGAACAATTACTGGCCAAATTACTGAGTTGCTAATGAGACCACTCAATCCCTGGTATGTTTGGCTACAGTGGTCTGAAGGGTACCTACCCGCGGTGAAGGTGGTCATGGGGAAATGCTTCACTTAGAAACTGTGGTCTCCTCATACAGGTTGTACAGGGCACACACCTCAATCAGAACTCAGTCTATTGTCAGGTATTTTTTATTACCAAAAAGAAGAAAACCCTTTATATAATTTCAATTTCCAGTGCTTTTAATACACAGTTTAATCTTGGAGATGGAAATTCTGCAGTGAGCAGACAGTTGCATTATGAATATTACACCAGCATCTTTCTTTCCTTCCTGTTCAAGCTTTTGAGCAGATTAGAACTCACTTTAACTGATACATACAAAAGTTCAACTGACTGAATTAGCAAAGAATATGAGGAGAAAACCAGCGCATGAAAGTTAGAAAATGCAGGAGTTAACTTTTATTTTGGAATAGGCCAGGTGTAGCTGTCTGAACTCTGAGTCTGTGATGTTTAAATAAAACTCATTCAAAAATCATCAGCTGTGCAGCAGTATGGCATGAAATAGCTCTCTGCACCTTATTATATCCTATTACTTTTCTTTTGAGCAGCCGAGACTGCCAACTGTAGAACACAGTATGCGGAAGAAAAACTACAGTGAACTTGACAATTATTTCCAGAGATTGGTTCAGTCCTAGAAAATATTCATTGGCTCTCTAAAAAAAACCAGGGGTTCCCCCTTTGTTTTCTAAATCCTTTTTTTATTATTTCAGCTGGCTTTGGACAAAGGGAGGGGAAAAAAAGTGACCACAGGGAGATCAAGAGTACATCTTTGACATTGTTTAGTGAGAAAATACCGACTCTTGTTGAATTACCCATTAATGCAGAGCAGACAGAGTGTCTCAGTTCCTTTTTGTTTGACTTTTTTTTTTTTTTTTCCGAGGGCGTTCCAGTAGAAGATGAAAGCATGGCAGGTGAGTCTTGGTTCATGCTGTTCCTGACACGAGTGTTACAGATGGTTGCTACACCAAGAGAAGAACGAAGGGAATGTGACAAATGTGGTCCTTCTGCAAACAGCACATCTTGCAGTCTCTTCTGCTCTACTTGTGCCAATGTTGCCCTTCCTTGTTAATAGAACGGCGTTTCAGCCAGCAGAACATATCAATCAACCTTTATTTGCATCATTTCTGGGACTGTGGGTCTTGTATACCTCATAAAATCACTTTAATGGTCAAATTAAACTTTTGAACTGCTATACAGCTCCGAGCAACTGGTGTTCTGAATTGTTTGCAGGAAGGCTTCGGAGGATGCTCTGTGGCAAAGGGCGACTGAACGCAGGTAATGGAGAGCACAAGCTTCAGACGTTTTAGACAGGAAGCAAATTTCACTGTGAAGTTGAATTATGTGAATGGTGATTGAAAATGGCAACTCCAGCATGCATGCCTTGGTATCAGATGCCAGAGAGGTTGCTGATACTTGTTGGGGTTTTTTTGAGAGCCGAAAGGTATTTCCAGTTCAGCCAGTTACCAGAAGGTAATTATCAATTCCACAAAACTTGTTGCTGCAGAGATTTGAACGTGACCAAATACTGTGTCCTGCTACTGCAGCGCCGTGGACTAAAATGTGCTGTAGCATTTCAGAGTGGGTTTTTAATATTTGAAAATGATAAAACAATTGTCTCAGAGGAAGGAAGACAGATGTCTCAGCTGGCTTATCTAGAAAATCCTGCCATTTCTCTCAGACATGACCTTTAGCTAGGTCGTTTTATCTTTCTTGCAGCTCAGCTAGATCATTATGATGGGCACCAGCTTGACATACCCTTGAAATGGATTCAAAATCCAGCCCAAGCTGTTTTGTGGATAGAAGAAAGTAAAATGCTTATAGTCCTGTTCTGATCGTCTGGATGCTAAGGCTATAATTCAAGTCATTAGGCTTAGTATATAAAGCCCTTTGTAATCCAAGTCTTAAGAATCTGAAAGGTCACTTGTGGTCCGATAATCCTGAATAGTAAATGTGATGAGCTAGTGGCGACTGTCTTGATCCTAAAGCACCTCTTAAAGTAAATGCTGGTCTCTTCCCCAAAAGCATATGCACTTTATTTCAGCATGATACAAGAGGCTGTGCAAAGAGTAAGCAGCTTGACTGTTGCACAACATCATGCAACACTGTTTCTTTAAAAATTATTTTAATAATTGGACTGAAGGAATAGAGAGGAGGATGTTCAAGGTTTTAAAGGCACACCCTCCTGTGGCCGCAGTGGTCCAGTGAAGAGATTTCTGCTGCAGACTGCTCATCATCAGGATCCCCCAAATCCTCCCCAAAATCTGCCAGTGCAGTTGCTCATGTAAATAAAATGAGCAAAGATGGCTTAGATGATAGGAACAGCAGGACTTTGCTCATACCCTGGTCCTGAGAGCAGGGTCAGAAATCATTCATACAAGAAAGCATTCACACAAGTGGTGGGGACAGTGGGTGCGAGGAAAGGCTAACATCTGTCCAGAGGTGCAGAAGTTGGCGTTAAGCAGGCAAGGGGCTGGGAAGACATGGTAGATCCGAGGTAACTGTAGCCCAGCTGTGACCAGTTTGCAGGAATCCAAAAGGCAGTGGCTTTGCAGAGCAGCCCAGAAAGGGGGGCTGGCACCTGGTGGTGCAGGATGGTGTGTGGAAGGAGACCTGGTGTAATTTTGTAGGAGGAAAAGACTGCAGTGTGGCAGACCTGGAGGATGCAGGCATGGACTGATAATTTACAGGGTCAATTCTGTGTGAGATTGAGCACATGCTTTGCAATTAGGGAGCTCAGTCCTTTACCCACCTCCTTTACATCTCCTCAGGAAGACGCCAGAGGAGTAAAGAAATTGAGGACTGGGACCGCTTAACCATTTATGGGAGTGTCCCTTCTTGGTACTTGACACTCCTTTTCATCCATGTTTTTGTGCTGAGGGCATTAGATGCCAGCTGGGCGGAGGGCTGGGTGACTTTGTTTTTCCTCTTTGATATCTCCTTGCCTTTCAATTTGTTCAGTATTTGGAGTGATTTCATCTTTATATTGTATTTATTCAGTAATGCACTGGATATGGTTATTTTTGTGCCCTGAAGGGCCTACTTTTCCATTCCATTCTATATTAATATATAACTTCTATTAACATCAAGGCATGGTGCCTGCATAAAGGAGCACTGAATAGCTAAACTGTACTTAAATACTTGTGACCTCTTGGCTTTTCTATATGGAATGATTATTAATACTTTGTCCTTGCTGTGTTTCATCAGAAGATGCTGCCACACAAGGCATAGCTGGAGAGGTCTGATCATCCCTTTATTACAGAAGGGAAAAACAGAGAGAAAGAGATTAAAAGATTTGCCAGCAACACAGAGCAATCAGTGGCTGTGCTGAAAATAGAAACCAGGCTCCTGGTTTCCATTCCCCAAATCTGGCCTCTAGACAACACGACTATATTAAAAATGTAAATGCAAATATAGAAAATATTTCCCTTTTTCAAACCTTCCCAGCTAACATTGTGTGTCCTTTTGACTCTGTGCTTTACAGAATAAGCTGGTAGCACTTGGATCAAAGACTCAGCAACCAGATGGGCTGTGCTCACTGAACAGAGCAAAGGGAACTGGACTGAACCACCAAAACCTCAGAGTGACCAAAAATCTCATGGCAGAAGGTGGGAGGAGGCTTGTGTCTATTTTGAGACAGAAAAGTATTCAGTAGCTGTAGGCTACTGTTCAAAATACTTTGATTACTGTATTTAAGGAAGACAAAATTTGATACTGTTGTGACCATCAGTCCCTCAGCCTTTGTATTCTACAAATTATTCTCTTATAATGTACCAAAGGTATAAAGCTGGCAGCTTAAGGAGATGCAGGCATTTTAGCTGTATGGTATTAAGGTTGCAGCTGATGGGTAAATCAAACACAACTGAGGTTTGAAATACATAACCAGAAGGGAGTAGTGAATTGGGTCTCACTGAGGTGCTGCAGGGCCTCTTGTTCTTCAAACCAGAGATGCTGGCAATGACATTACTGGTCTCATTCCTTTGGGCTTGCCCCAGCTTTATTTCTGTTCCCATATTGTTCCTCTATGCTGTAAACAGGCTTGATGATCAAAAAAATAAAAATAGCATGTGGATGCAACCCAATGGAACAGCCAGAGTAAATTTCATGGGAGAAACTGGATTTAGAAATGTAGCCCTGAGTCATGCCAAAGAGAGTCCATGTTAAAGGCTTTTTTAAGAAGCAATTAGAAAGCAGTCTCCTTTTAAAGGCACCTTCCTGTGCTTATTACAGGACCATACCACTGTAAATTAGGACTAAATTCTGCCAGTCTCGCTCTTGTGCATGGCTTTGTATGAGTAGGATGTGAGATGTAGCTGCACTTGTTCAGAAATCCCCCGTGGAGCTGGTGACAGCAGCACACGGCTCACAGTGTGTCCAGCCAAACTGTGAACACTGCGCAGAGGGATCATGGACACATCGTCACTGGGACAACTGAAGAGGAAGTGAGTGTTACTGGAGCCCGTGTAGGGTATTGAGCCCCCCTCCAGCATGTCCCAAATTCCTTCTGTTTTTCATGGCAAGCTGTAATATAAACTAAGGGTAAAACTCGCTGATGTCAGAAGGACAAGAGTTGGCCTCGGTGAAGTCAATGTATCTTTCCTGAGACAGCTCATCCCAGAGCTCGGGTCCCTCTGAAGTCCTTTCCACTCAACAGAAGCCCAAAGTAAGTGAGATGAGACAAAATTTAAACCGTGGTGGCAAGCTGAGGACAGCCCCTCTTCTCTGGAGTTAGGAAGCTCCTTCCTCTAATGAGCTGTGGGACCAAGTGGTGCTTCCTGAAGGTTGCTCACCTGCCCAGAGAGTGGAACATGGTGGTGATGTGGGAGTGACATCTCACAGTTCACAGGTCTGGGATAGTAGCCCAGGTGTGCTCAGCTTTGGTTCTGAGGTCGGTCAAGAGCTGAGATAAAAGCCTAGGAATTTCTTCTTGCCTTTTTTTTTTTATTGTTTTTTTTTTTTTTAGATTAAAGCGGGCTCTTCTTTATAAAGGGAGAATGCTTGCAAATTCTTCACAGTGACTTAGAAGATTTTATTCCAACAAGTAGATTTACATTATCATAACTATGAAATTCCAATGCAGAAGGTGTACTGACTACTTCTGGCTTCACTTCCCATCATCTCCTGTTTCACTAAGGCTTTGGAACTCTAAGACTATTTTAATGGCTTGGAAAAGCCTCTTGAGAGAAGATCTTTTGTGTCATCTTCATGCTCATAATTGAGATGATAGGAAGAAAGAAGTGGTTTTCAGTAGCAAAGCTGTTGCCTTTTCCCTTTTTTGCTGGTTTAGAAGAGCAAAAGTTTTGCTGATAAAGACTGAATGTGACGCAATTTTCAATGCTCAGCCGGGAGCTTGTGAAATACATCCACATTTTGTGAGGTTAATAACACTGTAGCCACCTATCTTGAACTTTTTTACTGGTTCAAGACCAGGTATCTTTGACTTAATTAGACTTTTGCTGGCTAATGGTTTATGGAGTAAACCTCTGAGGATTTTTTTGCCTGGTTCCCAAAGAATCACTGGCAGGAGAGAAATGAAGCTGGCAAGTGCTTTAATCCCGCTTTAAAATGGGCAAGTGCCTCATTTGCTGTCGGTGCTGTTAACCTGGTCAGATAAAACTGCTGTGTTTTAACTTAAAATTACAGCTTGGATTAAACATTAATCTATGACCTCAAAAGGAGTGCAGTGCCCCTTTGGCTGGTGATGCAGTGCAGTAATATGTTCACATTTCCAAACTCCACAATTTGCAAATCCCTAAAATGCTTCCAGGCGAGGTCTGGGTTTGTTTAAAAGAGCTTGCAAATGTAGATGGGCTCGTTTCGCAGTATTGTCACTGCTGAGACTACAGGTTCAAAACCACAGGCTGGATTTTGCAACTGCAATTTATGTTTCAAGTGCTCCATGGGTGATAAAATATCCAAATTGTGATATACTGGGTTACTGTATTATCTGCTGGGGGCACATTTACTCTGTTGCCCTTTTTGATAGGCCTGTTAGTGATGTCTGAGATTCTGCTCATGTTTCTGTCACTGTCTCCCGTGTCCTTTGAACTGATCTTTTCCTTTTTCCATCTGGATTCTCCTTCTGTAAAGCAGGGATAATGGCATTTCTTTAGTTGGAGTGCACTTTACATTGAAGTGAAGGGTGAAGTGGTGCCACTGGTGAACAGCTAGCAGCCCTGAAATGAGTGATGGACTCCAGGAACCGAGAAATATGACTGGGCTTTTTGAAGACAATCTGCACAGAACTGCAGGAGCTTGTATCCCACTTAACACCATTTAAGCACTTCAGCCTTCCTCTGACAAGTGCCTGGCTTGTCTCTCTGAACAGAAAACCCCAAACCTTTCCAAACCCAGTAAGAGACGGTGCCTCTGAGCTCTGTTACGAGACATGAGTTCACGATAGGCAGCTCCAACCTGGAAAACAAAGCTTGTGCATGGATTAATGACTCAAAGGCGCTTGCTGGTTTCGAGGTCAACAGCATTTTGGCTGTGCAAGGCATGGAGGGGTTTGGGAGGTGGGGTTTGGGCCAGAGCTTGCTTGAGGCTGCCCCAGCCTCACTGCGCCAGGCTGTCAGGGCTGTCGGCACGTGTTAATTAACTGAAGAGAAAGGTCTGAGGCAGCTCGTGCTGCTTCAAAGGGCCATTCAGGGTAATATTTAAAACACAACTTGCAAGAAAAATAAATGGAGAAAGGTTTAGTTTTTTCCTGTGGCTGCCTGCAAGCTGTGGCTGTGGAGCAGAGAAAGTGCTGCTGAGGCCACCCATGCTGGAGGGCTGCTGGCTCCTTCCCAGCTGATCTGCCCTCCGCTCGGGTCCCGCAGCCTCCTGCTGATCCAACCGACTTCCCAGGGCATGGCTCCTGGGCACTCTCATGCTTACTTAAGGGGGGCTGCGTGGAGATGGAAAATCCCACTCACAGAGTGAGGGAATGATACTTTCAGGGTTGCAATCTGAAAAACCCAGCCTGAAGACTTGATCTTGCCAAACAGGCAAGGATGGCTTTTGTTTGGTGTGTAGCAATGCAGGACTGTGGAGGTGGGAGATTTTGCCTGCCCATGATGTTGTGTTTACTTTGGAAGAACTGCCAGTCTCAGGCTCTGTTGATGCCAGGAAGGCAGGGGTTGCCTGGGCATGTGTCCTGGGCTGGTGGGGGGCAACATGGCAACAGAAGTGGCTGTTCCCACAGCACTAGGGATGGCATGTGGCTTTGCTGCCCAGGCCCAGGCTTGGGTGCGCAGAGCTTTCCACGCAGGTAAAAGCTGTGCCAGCAGGGCAGGGCTGCCCATAGGGAGCAGGTTGGCTTTTATAGAGAGAAAAGGGGAGAAGCTGAAAACTTAATGAAGAAAGAGAGGAGTGAAGAGGTATTTATCTTAAATATGCTGTGTTTGTGTGCAATTAGGCACTAGCTAAAACCTGGAATTGAATCTTCAAGGGTCAGAGGCTGGGCAGATGGGATGAGAATGTCAGGGAAGGAGAATTTTAAAAGCATGGCAAATCCTGCTTTAAAATGTGCAGCAGCTGGGTTTGGTGCTGTGTAAGGAGGAGCCCAGCATGGTGATGAAGAGCAAATCTTGAAGCCTCAGAAAAGACTAAAAGGTCTGAGAGCAGTTTCTGCCAGGCTGGGCCCTGGTGAGACTAAATGTCCTGGCGCAGTGCTCATCAGTTAAAGCAGCTTCAGACTGGAGCTGCCAAGCGTGCCAGGGGAGGGGATGGAGCATCCACCTCTGTCGCGAGGTTGTTTCATTGTACTCACCTTGAAAAGTAGTCTAGAACCAAAGAAATGGGCAACCTGGCTTGGGACTGAAGCCTTTTTCTCTAAAGCAGGAATGAAATTCCTAGCACCAGATGCCCAGAAGGGACATTGATTCGTAAGTGCTGCCCACCTAAGGGAAGAGGCTGGGGTTGCAGTTGCATGTGACAGGGACTTTGCTGCGGGATTGGAGAGCACATCCCAGTGCACCCTGTGTGCAGTCGCACACGTGACTGGTGAATAATGTGATGCTTCTCAAAACTGCTAGATGATGCTCTGGGGGACAGATTTATCCACCTGATAAATGTAGCCCCAAATGCTACAGTGCGAGAGTTTGAAGGCTCTCTCTCCTGATTCCCAGAGGACAGGGCTTGAGCAGTGTGCTGTTCCTGAGGCCCCTTGCTATGCAGTCACAGTAGGATAGATCCAGAAATGGTGATTATCACAGTCTGAATTTTAACGCCACGTGCTCATTGCTGGCTCCAAGGGCAGATGCAGGAATCAGGCCTCGGTTTCTGCTCTCCTGTCCTCTTTGTCCAAGAGTGGCTGATTTGGAAGGGCTCAACATTCAAGGAATTATTCACAGCCCACAGAATTACTTTCTTGCCCAACTATAAGTCCATGTGTGGTTTGGTCCCAGGGCTCTCTGTGTAGTGGCTTTTCTTTCTGTGCTTCCCTCTCTATAATTTGTCCTGTGACTTGTGACATGACCCTGTCCTGACCAGGGAAGTTTTGATTTTTCTCAAAGAGATCATTCACTCCTAGATAAAGATTAATTTTCATTTTAATTTTTAACCTAAATATCTTGGGTGAAAATGTTTTTGTAGGCCATCTAAGACGCTGTTATCTTTGCCCAGCTTTCACAGGTTGCTTCATGCAGGAGGTAATGAGTAACCTTTCCTCCCATGGGGCCAGCTGAGGGCAGGGGGCTGGCTGTGTGTGGAGAGGTGAGATCATTGCTTCCTTGTTCCCTTCTTTTTAGGAAGCATGAAGACATTTTTAGTGTCAGAGTGACATCTCCCTGCCTCTTGCTTTTGGCAATTCTTAAGGTGTGAGAAGATGCCATTCCTACACCATGTCCTGCTTACCTCTGTTTTGCGTGGAGCCCAAAAGACCTCCCAGAAAGGACTATAGTGAAAGGGTAGGAGCTGAGACAGCCCCAGGGGAGCAGAGCTCCAGGCACAATGGCTGCATTCACAGCCCAGCCCTGACACACACTCCAGGGCCGTCCAGGCACACAGCCCTGTGCCTTACTCCTCAAAGCCACATAGACAAGTCATTGACCAAGCAAGGACACAGACACCCATATCCAGACTTCCAGTCTCCTGCTCTTACCACAGATACTGTTGTTTGTAACACAAGTGGGTTTGGGATGGATGGACAGTTCCCAGGTGGTGCACGGTTTGAGAAAGGACTGGGTATGAGCAGAGATCACATCCTCTCCAGTCTGTCTGTGACCTGCATGTAGTGGATGGGAAAGTCCAGGTTTGAATGGGCATTGTGTCCAGTGTAAGTGTCCCAAAGTATCCTCAAGACTGGTACCATCTCACAGCACAGCATGGAGCAGTACAAAATCCTTGTGATCTAAAAGGGCTCAAAAAAAAAAAGATGACAAACGCTCTTTTCTTACTCACTGCAACATCAGGCTATGATGCATTTCCACTAATGTCTCTGACAGGTCTCACTCTGTTATACACTAACAGAAACCAGTAACAGCAGCAGATCTATTGCAAAGCCTTCCACATTCTTATTGATTCAATAATCCAGCTCTCTAAAACATGATTCTTATACCCCTTCTGTTGTAGAGTGAAAGTGGTACCAGTTAATACTGGATGGGGAGCAGGATGAAATGCACATTGTTAGAAGTCTCACTCATGAAGGAGGGAGGTGTGGCACTGAGTTACAGCCTTGGAGTTTGCATCAGTGAATTAGTTCTTCACCAGCCTCTGATGGAGAAAAAACAAGAGGAGGTCAGCAACTCTGCATTTTATTCAGCTTTCTCTAATGTAGCCTGCAGTAAGGAAGAGTAAGAACTGTAAAAGTGCCTTGTTGGGTGTTTCACACTGGGCTGGCAAATCATTCCAGACAGGCTACCCTGGCAGAAGGAGTAGGAGCTTTCTACCTGCACACTGTATAGATCTTTAGAGCTTACAGGCCCAGATTCAAAGTGTCAATGAATAAGAAGAGCAAAACTGAATATGAGCCACCAATGTGTGCTTGCTGCCCAGAAAGTCAATTGTGTCCTGGGCTGCATCAGAAGTGTGGCCAGCAGGTGATTCTGTCCCTCTACTCCACTTTTGTGAGACAGACATGGACTTATTGGAGCAGGTCTGGAGAAGGGCCATGAAGATCAGGGGTCTGGAACACCTCTGCTATGAGGACAGGCTGAGAGAGTTGGGGTTGTTCAGACTAGTGAAGAGTCCAGGGAGACCTTAGCGTGACCTTCCAGTACTTAAAGGGGTCCCTGCAGGAAAGATGAGGAGGAACTCTCCATCAGGGAGTGTAGTGATAGGATGAGGAGCAATGGTTTTAAACTGAAAGAAGGTAGATTTAGATATTAGGAAGAAATTCTTTACTGTG
>JAAGNO010010935.1:4016-30603 GCA_033439905.1 Ceryle rudis | reverse complement strand
TTCCAGGGATGGGGCATCCACAACTTCTCTAGGCAACCTATTCCAGTGCCTCACCACCCTCACAGTAAAGAATTTCTTCCTAATATCTAAATCTACCTTCTTTCAGTTTAAAACCATTGCTCCTCATCCTATCACTATACTCCCTGAGGAAGCATCCCTCCCCATCTGTCCTGTAGGCTCTCTGAGTACTGGAAGGCTTCAAGTTTGTTCCTTATTTTCTGCACTCTCCATTGCTGTTCATTCCCTGTAGAGCACTTCTGCCTCTGGAGTACCACGGCATTGTCTTGTTGCCTGCTTGAGGCAAGCAGAGAGCAGCTGGACAGGAAGGAAGCCTGGCCCACATCTTTCTTCTGCTTCATAACTCAGGAACAGCCCACAACCATTGTTGTTAATCACATATTAGTAATTCCAGTGAACTGGGTATGCACACTAACTAGGGTTCATTTGATCATGTGCTGCCCCAAAAATTAGTTCATCAGAGATAGAACTTTGCAGGCAGAGCCCAAAGGGAGGAATGGTTATGTGGCTGAATGAGCAAAACTGGGATTTTGCTACATCCACACATGCTAAAGCAGAGTGTGGTTGTGCTGCAGGGAACTACGGTGATTCCTCTGCTCACCTCTGTCCTGCTGGATAAAACGCAATGGGAGACGCCAGATGAATTCAACCCCAAACATTTCCTTGATGCAGATGGGAACTTCGTAAAGAGGAAAGCTTTCCTGCCATTCTCCACAGGTAATGAAAGCACTTGATCCTGCATGGGGCACCAAGTTCCCGGTGTCCCTCAGAAGATATCAGCCAAGTGGCAGGATCCAAACTGTTGGAAACAGCACAGACATCAGTGGTGGGGATGGTTTAGAAATACCTTCCCTGGGTTTTAATAACTTGCAAACAGTCCCTCAGCCCACACTGGGCCATTGTGTTTAAGGACACCACTGGGACCTACAGAAGACTCAATTCCTTCAAGCAAGAGTTCAATCTTCCCTCTGCTTTGGGAAGGCTGGTTTCTCAGGTCAGTTCCTTGCAGGCTCAGAGTGAAACAGACCTGTTCAAATGCCCATAGGAGACCAACAGCAATGGCTGCTGAATATCACACCACACTATTTTGCAGTTCTGGGGCCTATACTGTCCTTCACACTTGCTACCAAGTAGCAGGGAAGAGGTGCTGTGCTGAACCACCACTTACCTAATCACTCCACCAACAGCCATGCTTTTGGCATTGCAGGGCGGAGAAACTGCATTGGAGAAAGTCTTGCTGTGATGGAGCTCTTCATCTTCTTCACAGGCTTGATACAGAAATTCACTTTTAAGCCACCACCTGGGGTCAAAGAATCTGAGCTGGACATGACTGCAGAGTCTGGATTCACCATGAGACCCCACCCACAGTGTGCCTGTGCTGTGCTACGCCAATAAACCCAACTCTGAATGGAGAAAAATCCACGATTGTTTTATACAGAGCCTAGCAGAAGGAGAAACCAGATCCCTGGGCAGTAGATACAAATAGTGTCTTCTTACTCAAAGCTTTGCAAACACTGGCATAATATATGCTTAAATATATGCTTAAAAATGTGTTCAACGAGTATTTTTCTAAGAAGCAGAGGAGGGCTGGTGGGTAAGGTTACCTGGAAGATTACAGCCAGATACATGACTGGAAATGACAGGACAGCCACTGATTTACACATCAAATACACAGCATAAGAAAGTTATTCTAGTTCTGAGCTTCTGCGAGAGTATGCTTCTCAAGAGTTTCTTCACTTGAAGAGCACTATTAGCTACAGATGTTCATTATTGACTAATCCCTGCTCTTTTCCCATTCCATACCGCACATGAGAGAAATTCTTCAAGGTCTTTGCTCCCAGCCTTGCTCGCAGGAGAATGCAGTTAGACTGAGGGTGCCTAAAGCCTCAAGGCTTAGCTCTGCCCTCCTGATGCAGCCTGAACTCATGGGTGGCAGGGCGCTTTACCCCAGTACCGACTGCAGGGCTGGGCTGTCTGGGTCTCAGAGGGATCGCGGTGCCATCTCGTGGCAAAAGGAAAAAAGGAAATTACATTCTGCACAACGCTTGTTGCTCTGGCCAGTTGTGCAGAGGGGCTGCTGACAAGAGGAACCCCTCGTTTTACAAATCTACATGGTTTCTGCAACCCCTGCACCCGGTCATTGCCCCTCTGAGCACAGGAGCCCGGGGTCCCAGCATCATGCATCACTAGGGGCGGCAGGCTGGGCTGTGGGACATGCTGCCCGGCAGGCTGCCTGTGGTGTGAGCCACAGACATGTCTAAGTTGGATTTGTTCAGCTCTTTCTTTAAAAATCAAGCCACCTGTCCTGCCCGGAGATGTTTGCCTTCAATTCAAGTCAGTGTGTTACAAGGCACAAACATGTTTTGCGGCCAGAGGGAAGACCCTCAGGGCCACTGAGGAATGTGGAAATGGTATTTCCACCCCTGAGAGACAGTGTTTTCTGCTAGATAAATACGTGAGTGAGTCATGATCAATGTTCTGCTATCATTTGGCTGAATAAGTAAATGGCAGACAGGCACTTTTTTTCTCAGGGATATATTCAGCCATCTAATTCAGTGCACTGGGGAGTGATCTCTTCCATCCTGCTAACACAACCAAAAGTAGCATGCACTTTTCAAAGGAATCAAAGAAACCTGTTTTCCTTGGATGTCTGCACCTGCTAGTTCGTGGTTCTTGCTGAGGCACAGGTATTACACAGCCTGCTGAACCTCTGTATATGGCCCGCACTGACACAGGCTCTGCTCTGCCTGCCTGAAAGTGCCAGTGCAGAAGGGGATGTCCAAAAAGAACAGGCTCTGAAGGCTGCTGTGCCACATAGGAAGGGATCCATCTCTCTCCTTTGAGGCCAAGAACCCAAGAGTCTATGGCAAGGGGTCAGGTCCGAGGTTCCACCAGCAAATTCATGCAGATATGAACCCAGCCCAGTTTTATCACCTGGAGCACTAGATTGTTGCCATATCTGTTGTTTGAGTTCATATTATTTTTGGAGGAGACTAGAGGAGGAACAGTCCTAGCTCTCTGAAGCTAAAGGCAAACATATTTTCTTATTTTAGCAAGGCCAAAACTTCCTTCACTGAGTTGATACATGGCTTGCTCCTCAGTTGCTTTACCTGTGTCTCTCTGCCTTCCCTGAAGAAGATCCCATCCTACTGCCATCACTCCTCAAGAGTGACATTGTCAGCAGGTGATACTTTGGAGAGCAAGAGGTGAGAAGCTCAGGGCCCAAGGCACCAAACAGTGGGACAGCACCAACATCAGTGAGGCTTTGGTGGCAACCTTTCATTCAGCCTCTGCAACCAAGAGCTGAAGACATAAAAGTGAAAAACAAAGGCTATCCCCAGGTCTAACTAGTAGGTTGTAGCTAAGCACAAAGGGAAAACACTTTGCCCCAGAGAAACCACTCTGCAGATAGGGAGGCTCCTGTTGAGCTGTTTTTTACTAGGATGTGGGTATGCAATGTGTCTCACCCATGAGATACAAGTAAAATTATGACATTCATCATCACGCTGGGCTCAGGACCAACCTTTCATGGCATTTGTATTTCTGTGTAATGCAAAGCTGGGAGGCAGGCATGTGAAATAGAATGAAGACATGGGATGAAAACTTTATTTGGTTCTCATAAAGAAGGAAACAAACAATATGATAAAGCACATGATAAGAAAATGCATGTGGAACAGTGACAATTCACAGGCAGATAAACAGATGAAAAATTGCCTGAGCTGTACATCAACTGGAATAAGACTGAGGAATATGGTGGCAGACCAGGGAGACAGAGAAAAAAGCCAGAGATGCAGAGGAAAGGAAAACAACCAAAACCAGGTCTCTTCCAATCCCTGATACCATTTCTCCTTGCATGTGTGTGTGCAGTGCAGGCACTGTGAAGTTAGGCACCATTTGCAGGGAAATTGGATGGCTGGTTCCAATGGCCAGACCATCCCAAATACCAGACTGACTCCTGATGTTGGCTTTTAACGTTACCCAGTAGGTCTGAAGAGAGGGACAGGCTTTGCTCCTATTTAACAAGGTCAGGAAAGACAGAGATGCATAAAATTAGAAGTGAGTCTAGTTTATTTTTCTGTATCATTAGCCTTTTATGATTGGTTGCTGGTACAAATTCTAACAGGGCCTTATGATTTAGACTGCAAACGTAGAAATGTAGATCTTCTTTCATTCAGACCGTGCAGCAGTGATGAACTTGATGGTAACAGCACTTGCTTATCTAAACAGGTTTGTAGATTCTGAGGCAACTTTAAGAATGGTGTTTCGAGGCAGAAGTAACTTTGTCCTCAAATCACATGAATCAATTTGGTTTTTCCCTCTCAGTGTTTGACTTGGCTGCCTAGCCTGGAAGGATTGTGCTGGAAGCTATGGATAATGAGGGAGTTTGGAAAAGTTCAGGAGGTACCTATGGATGGTTCGGGTGTGTGACCCACAGTGTATTTCTGTGGCTTTTAGTAAATGGCAGTGCATCTTTCCTCAGGATTTTGGGCAGATTTCTGTGACATTATGAACCTCACTGCTTTGCCATAGGAGCCTGGGTGTCTCACCTGCTACTCAGGGGCTGCATCTTCTTCTCCAGATCACCTCCTTGGTCTCTCCATACACAGCCTGTGTTGAGAAGAAGTGTGTGGCAACCACCATCACGTGCATCACCTCACAGCAGAGGAGCAATGAGGGGGTCAGCAGCCTGTGGGGCAGATGGTAGTGGTGGAGAGCAGTGGAGTGAGAGTGAATGGACACAATGGGAAGGGGATGTGAAAAAGAATGATGTGGCAGGATGGGGGGATGTTGAGTCCTAGTATAGCTAAGTTGGGTCGAAGCAGCTTCCCCACTTGTTGGGTTGCTCTTTAGCAAGGCTGTGGTTATTCACGCAGGACAGCACAGGTTGCCTGAGGCTGAGGTCTTAATGTGAAAGTTGTCTGCGGAACAGTAAGGTCCAAGTCAGACTCTGAAACTCCTGGCTGGGGTTGAAAAGTAAATGTCTGCATCAACCCTACAAAGAAGACAAACAGCTCCATCTTGGCGAGGCTTTCTCCAATGCAGTTCCTTCGCCCTGCAGATGAAAGCAGTGTGTTTACTTGATGGAAAGAACAAACTAGAGTATTTGCCGTGGACATGTTAGCATCTGAGATGCTGTAATGGAAGCGCGAGTAAAACTCTGAAATGCACTAGGGTGTTTTGGAGCAGAGGAGCTCACATGTGTAACTGCCTGGTCTCTTTTGTCACACAGCTACCTGCAGCAGCAAGTCATAGCCATGCTTCAGGGTTATTATGCATTTATGATGTACCATCTACTCTCCTTAGCTCTTTCAACCTTCTCAGTGTCTTTAACCCTTTCTCTTTAAAGAAATGACACCTCCTCCCAAAGTGGAATGGTTTGAAACTCACTTTTCCCGTGGAATTTATTCTAATATCCCAATTTTAGAAAAGACTATGTTTCTTCTTTCCTACCGCCTCTTTGTGCTAGATTCTTAGCCCTTGCATGATGGTCCCTGTACAGGTGAAGCACTTGGTGCACAGCAAGGACTGGCTTCCTAATGTCAGAAGGTGCTGCTGAGGGTCTGTGGTTGGAGCACATTCTGGAATCCCTTCAAGCCATCCTTTCAGAGGAACAGCTGGAAAGTGTAAGGTTACTCGGGAGGGTTTGTAGGATTCTGCAGGAGATCTCCCTTTATAGTACTTATGGGCTCCTGCAGTGTTGGGATTTGTTAAACTCCCAGCAAGACTACTCCATCCAGCTGTGCCCTCTCGTAGTGCATTCTGCTGCAGCCATGGAGGGCACTGTCTGGGCAGCAGGCCTTTCTGGACCTTTGGAAGCATTTATAGCTGTTGGGAAGGCACTATGTGAGTGGTATACCTTCTTTTAGGATGGCTCAGGAAAGGATTTCTGATATCTAACAACTGTTCCTACCATTAGCTCAATTTGAGTCCCAAAGGGCTTGGGTTTCTGAGTCTCCAGGGAAAGAATGTTAATTGTATTTTGCAGGTGAAATTGAGATTAAAGAAATAAGAAAAAAGGGTTGTGACTTGACCAAAATATCAGTTGGAGGTAGTGTCAGGATGCCAAGAGCTCTATCACCTCCCCTAACTATGGTGCTGTGCTTCTTCCTCTAAAAGAACAGGTCTTTCTGGGAATCCTTGGGAGCTCTTAGAAGTGACACTGGAAGAATCATCATCCAAGGTGATTTGTGGGTACAGCCCAGTGCCCTGGATTTCATATTCCACTGTAGGATTAATACAGCTTGATGTACTCTGTCCCATATTAGGTCTCTGCTGGCTTATTGGGAACCTCCTCCTTAGCTCTCTAGCCTCACCTCTGTGCAGATCAGCCCTTTAGTTACCTGTGGAGAAGGGCAGGAAAGCCTCCCTCTTTACAAAATTCCCTTCAGCATCAAGGAAATGGTTGGGGTTGAACTGATGTGGTGTCTCCCATTGTGTCTTATCCAGCAGCACTGAGGTGAGCGACGGGATTACAATTATACCCTGGAAGAAAAGTACACAAAGGCACAAAAGATACCAGAACTGCTCTGTTTTGATTCATTCTGTGACATAGACTTTGGTGTCCCTGGAGACTTGCTACACCTACAGTAAGTGGAGACTCTGAGGGTTTTATCCCATCCAGTAAAGAGAGAAGTCAGCGAGATTTTCCCAACAGTGCCAAGGATTGAAACCAAACCCCATGAGATGCTGTGAAAACCTCAAGCAGAGGGTCAGATCCTGCAAATTCCCTGGCAAATACTTCACTGTGTAGATGACATCAAGGAGGTAAACCAAGGTCACTCATGGAGTGAGGAAGTCCTGAGCTTGAAAGGGACTGAATTCAGTCCTACAATACCGGCCTCTCTTGCCTCAACATAGTCACTGGAGAAGAAGAAACTCTTCTGGGGGTGCTTTGATACTTATTTTCAGCTTTGGTCCTATAATTTCTTTTAAAGAAGCCAGTCTTTAATGGCACTAGCAAAACTGAGGAAGGTGGTGTGTTCCTGGGATGGAGCAGTCACCTACTTTGGGAAGGAAGTAGCCCCTGAAGTGGGTGTCAACAGCAGTGCAGCGGGGAACGTGGGGCAGGAGGGTGATAAACCTCTGCACTTCATGTAGCACCGCATTTGTAAACGGCATGTTCTTCCGATCCTCGTATGTGGCCCAGCTTCCAGCTTTGACGGTTCTCCCGATCTCCTCCTGCACCTTTTCTGGAACGAACAAACAAAACGGATGTGCCCCAGGAAGGAAGCTGACTTCCTCCTTGGATTCAGTTTTGGGAAAAACATATTTCTCTAGGGTCTGGCGGGAGAAGATTCTTAAAATACCACCCTGGCTTTACCCACTCTATTTCTAGTTCAGGAACATGGATGGGTTGTTTTCCCAGCACGATACTTTGATCTCCAACAAAGAGACTATTCTGTTGTGACTTTGATCAACATCTAATTATATCAGGAGTTCATAACAATAAAGAGATGGGATGCAGCACTTAAGGCAAAAGAGTTTCTGTGGATCTGAAGCCAGGCCTCTCCCCTCCCCATATCAGCCATGCCACAGATGGAGTGTGAGTAAAAGGAGCTCACTTTGAATCTCTGGGTATTTCATCATCAGCAGGATGGACCACTGGAGCGTTGTGGCTATGGTCTCTGTTCCCGCCATGACCAGGTCAAGTATGGATGCTATTAAGTTGTCATCGTGGAAGAGGCTGTCCTTCTTGTTTTTCTCCTTGAAAAACACAAGTGGTAAGACATGTCTTAAAACCATCAGTCTTAGTGTTCAGCGAGCTTGGGAAGTACTGCATAGCCTATGACACTGTTAACTATGATTTTGTGTTTGTGAACCGGGTGATAAAGGTAGACCTGATATTGAATGCACAGCAATCACCAAAGATGGGAGTGCCAAAGATGGAAGGTTTGGAGTGGACTTTTGGTTTGGCATCCACCTCCACCCAGAAACAGGCTGAAGCCCATGGCCAGATGCTATTCATGATCTCAGCCTCAGAGGTTTGGAAAGAGCCTGGTCTCTCCCCTGTACAGTAGGAGATTTGGTTAATCCTATCTCCAAGGGACTCATCCTGCCCAAAGGCAGGGTTGAACCCCCAACAGTGCTCAAAATGGTCTTTCAGGCTATTTCTGCTGGGCTTTAGGAGAAAGCACTCTGCACACCTCTCCTCTGCACTGACCCTTCCTCCACGTATTTGGATAGAATACTTAGTGCCTAAGGTTGGCCCAGATCCAGTTAGAAAGGAGGAAAAAAAACTCAGAGCCCAAGTATTTTGTGTTGAATAGAATCAGCTGATGTGCAAAACTGCTGAGTGTCTTTTAAAGTAGGATGCAGGGCAGGGCTAGGACTTGTACTAACGATTCATCATTCAAGTACTTTAAGTGTATCAATCATCTTGAAGCAACAGTATCAATGATTAATTGATTTGTTGTTGTAAAAAGAAAGGCAGAGTCAGCTTTCATGTGAATCCATGCACTTTCTATGAGGAACAAGAAGTTGATCTCACATTATTAGTGCTGCTGTTTCAGGAGTGGACCGAGACAGTGGCTCTCAGTGGCTTGATTTTGACAGAAAAATCCCTGCAGTAAACGACACCAATTGTAAGAGACTGGTGTCTGATTTCAATACCACTAGAATGGATTTCAATAGGCTTACATGACACGCCTGAAATCAAGACTCAGCAAGTGTTTTAGCTAGGAAATCCAAAGGAGACATTGCAAAAAGTCAGCTAGAGCTAAACAGTCAAATACCTCTTGTTGCTTGAATATCAGTGCATCAATGTAGCTCCTCACGCTGTTCTCATTGATATCCTCCCTGCTTGCTTTCATGTATTGTCTTAAAATGACACGGACATCTTCTATTTTCCCAAGCATAATCTTGTGGGTTTTGAAAAGAAATCCAAGGAATGGGTAGAAATTGAAATACTAATGAGGAATTAAAAAAAGAGAAGCATTAAATCTGCAGAAATATCATCCCACTGAAATAGCTTCTTCCTAAGGTATGATATATCTGTTGAGTTTTTATTGTAGTAGCAGTATCATCTTAGCATCCCAGGGACTTCCCAGACAGATTTTCATAAGGGAGGGCTTTGCAACCTTTGAGCCTTTATGTAGTACAACTCAATTTTAAGCATTTATGCCATTCTGTGGGAACAGATCCTCCACCAGTAACAGCCTGGTCAGCCTCTCCTCAGACCCTATCCAGTGTTCCGGCCACCAGTCAGTTTAGATGAGTATGAGGCTAGTTAGTTTTTTCCAACATCAGTTATGAAGAGCTGGGTATGATAGCTTGAAGATAATCGAAGTTTTTCCCAGCAATCTCCAAGAAAACATTTTTAATGCAGTCTGTGATAGCTCACTCACTTATAGACATCAACACCGAATGTGTCTTTTTAGAAAATACAGGAAAGAAAGCATAGATGGTGAAATTATGTTGAAAAAGAAGAAAAAAAAATAGTATCTGTGGAGCTAAAGTAACCACCATTCAGTTCTCATTTTAGCTTCACACAGACTGATGTGCAGGATGGATCAAAAGGGGAGTAGCAAAGGGGAATCCGGCAGCACGTTTGTGGTGACCAAGGTGATATGTGGAGAACTGTCACATTTTAGGTGTAATATGTGGTTCTTAACATTTGAAAACTGCTGAACTAAATCCTATGGTTGTAAGTGCCAGTGTAAAAAAAAAAAAAAAGTTAATCTGTGGGACAGGTTACTTACGTTCAAATATGGAGATCCCAGAAGAATCATAACTTCATCTATGAGTCTTAAGAGAGTGAGAAATGTTGGGTCCTTATAATCAAACCTGTCCCCAAACAGCATGATGAAGGTGATGTTGATAGGAGCACAGTTGAAGGATGTCAGGCTAAAAGGTTCCCCTGCAAAAATGGGAGGATGAAAATGTGAGATGTTGCAGCAGCAGTGTCATGTATGAGGCTGTACAGCACCATGATGGTCTCCAGCTCACCTTTGAAGGATTTGATCATCTCGATAAGGAAATGAAGTTCCTCGAAAATTCTCCCTTCTATCATTTTTTTCCCCATGCCAAGGTTGCGCATGCTGGATACAGTGAACCTTCGAGTTGTTCTCCACAGCTCCCCGATAGAGAAGAACAAACCTGGAGAGGCCGTGAGACATCGCTGCTGGGCTCATGCACAGAGGAGCCCCAACACATGAAGTAAAATAGGGGACTGGAGAGGAGGGATCTCCACAAGTGTTTCTGCTGCCCATTTTCCCCCAGATCTGGGGACTAAGGGTTTCCCATTTCTGTGTGCACCATCCCTGTATCCTCTCATCTCCGTTCTCCTGGTCTCACTGAACCTGTATCTTAGGAAAAACAAGGCCACCCAACCCATTCTGCCTTAGTCCTCTTCTGACTGCAACATAAGCAGGTATGGCTTTCAGACCAGTACTGGTTGGCTGTAGAGCTGGGGAGAAATGTTGGTCTAAGTCAGTCACGCAACCTGTCTGACCCTGTTTGGTTGGAAGTCTAGGGCCTCAATCAACAACCTTATATCCTTGAAGCTTTGCCCTTTGTCCCGTTCCAGTCATAAAGATATTTTATCTATGTGAGATGGAATAATTCAGTCTCCTCAACCCTGACTAGTGCTGAACTGTCTATGGAGATTCCCAGTGACACTGTATTTTCAGTAGTGGCAAAAATACTATCATTTGGTAGAGGTCACTGAGCTCGCGCCTTGATGACCACTCACACCACCAAGCAGGGATAGGGATTTCATGCCATCAGTGTCGGAAATAGTGAAAGAAAAAATGGTGTCAATAATCCAAAGACTATCTTAGATTGTGTCAATTGGAAAACTGGATTCCATCACTTCACGTGTTCATCTTGGCTGCAAGGTTTTTAAATGTGTTTGCTTTTTCTAGAATAAACACTACTTTAGAGCTATGTAGTTTAAATTTGGAAAGCAACTCTTCTTTCTCTAAAAACATCAAAGCAAGTTTCTAAACTTTATTTTTCATTTTTCTTTAATTCAGGCACTTTCATCTGGATAATTAATTTTCTGCAAACAGCTTCCAAGTCAACCAGTTGGCATTTTCTGAAGAAAAAAATGTTTTGATGGAAAATTGGTGACCATTGTTACCCTGTGAATTTACAGCTTTGGGTCACCCCTAAATGCCTCAGACTTAGGCTGAGAAGTTAAGTGTGAAAGAACTCATCGTGCAATACTGACAGTCTCCCACAGGGATAGTTTACATGTAAATTAGCTCTGAAAAATGCTTTTCTCTCCATCGATCCCTTTTCTTTATGTAGCAATAGATTAATCTATTGATAATTATGGCTGGCTAATTTAATTTCTAATTGTAATCCCAACTTCAGCCTGTGACCAGCATATAAAGCTGCCTTTTGGATGTTCAAAGCTAAAGCCTCAGCTGTCGCAGAGGGTGAAAAATCATGGCAAAAAGTCCTCTGAAATACTTGTTTGCTCTGGAAAAAATGTGAGGTCGTTTGTGGGGGCAAATTTCCAGCCTCAGCCTATTGCTTCTGCATGAACCTGTTTCACACGGTACACCCAAGGGCTTTTGTGGGGAAACAAGGTGTGGGAGAGTGATGATGTCTAAAATTGTGTCACCTGCCAGTGGGAGAAAGGGAAAAACCCTACAGCTTCAAACAGCCAAACCAGTTAGTCCAAAGTCCCCTCAAAACATGGGGAAGGATCGTAAATGTGATGGTGGTGGAGAGCCGCTCTCAGTGATGTTTTACAGAAATTAACCCCAGAATTACCACGGTGCCTTTAAAAATCCCACTCTTCACCCTCAAGTGCTTAGGATATGGATCATCCACAAGTGCCTTAGCAAAAGTGATGGCAGTGAAAAGCCAGGAGGCATTGCATGAAAGCAGTGAAAGCCAAATATCTTCTGTTGGCTTGGCCTCAGAAGGGTCCAAGGGGGATGTTTAAAAGCCGGGCTCCAGGGCAGCACTAAGCAATGGTGTCATCCCTCCCGCCCGTCCCCGCTCATTTCTCTAGTACCGTTTCCATTCTGAATTTGGTCAAATATTGGGATGGATGGTCTGTCTACAAACTCCTCTGTGTAGTTCACAAGCGCCTCCCGCACAACTTCATACCCGGTCAGGACCACAACTTTCTGGAACCCAAAGTGGAGGGTGAAGATGGGGCCGTATTTTTCCGCAAGCTGAAAAAGAGGTGAGCTGTGATGGTCACGAAGGGAGGGAGCATGAGCAGGGCAAGTGCCTGCTGCTTTCTGAAAGGACACATTATGCCCTGGTGCCCTGCTGGGAGTGGCTGTGGAGCCACTACCTTCAGAACAGCATCTGTGAGCTGAAGCTCATCATGGTCAAATATGAGGCATTTCATACAGATGCTTGGCTGGCATCCATGTGAATTTTAGACTTCTTGCCATGCAAGAACCCCCACCCCCACCAGTGCATTACTAATTTGGCCTTCCCATTAAGGAGAAAGTAAATGAAAACCAAAAAAACCCACCTAGAATTAAAGACTGGACCTCAAATGGCAACACAAGTTGGCAAACCGGAGAGAGACGAAAACAAAGAAGACATTTCAGTACAAGTAACGACGCTGTCACACAGGAAAGTGTTGGTACAATGCTACTCTCATACCAAAACACTCTTCCATCCCTGCTACTAGACCAGAGGGGTTGTTTGCCCCATGCTAGGTGTTTAATTTGCCCTAGATGACCACAAATTGCAAATCCGTGCCCCTCTGCTCAGACTTGGCTTTGGTACCTATGGGGACAGCAAGGAAACCCACAGCAGGAGTGGGAGGCTGCCCAAACTGCTGCCAGTCCCCATGCTGTACACAAAGGCATGCTCATTTTCCACATAGAAGGTTCTGGACATTTCTTTGCCACTACACAGAGAGGATTTTTCATTGTCACACGCCCTCAGGACAAATTCTCTGCAGCTCTGCATTGCTGGGCAGTTTTTAAAGGTAAGTGCCTTAAGGGTCTGAAAAACCCTCCCAGAGCATGTTGTCCTGCTGACATGTCCTACATGTGCCCCTGGAGTTGCTGTGCTGGGTGCAGATCCCTGCTCCTCCTTGCGAAGGAAAGGGATCTGTAGCAGAGCAAGCCAGACTGGCAGGGGAATCCACACTCTGTAAGGGTTGTCGTGTGTGTGCCTGCTGCTACATGCCTGCATTTTACAGGGGTAAGACTGTCACTGCTCTCCAATCCCTGCCCTGTACCTCCTTGGCACTGCATAGGGGACCATGAGAGGCTGACTACTCCTGCCTACCTCTGCCCCATTGCTGCAGCTGCGTCTTGCTCCCCAGAAGCTCAAAAACAGCTTGAAAACTTGGGGACAGCTGAGAAGAGCTTGGGCTGGAGCAGGGCGATGGGAAGCCACAGTCACAGGGTGTGTGCATGCAGCTTCAGCCCGCGCCGGGTCCACTGGCAGCTGTCGCAGCAGAGAGGGGGAAAACCCATCAGGGAGCCCAGCCAACAAATTCTGGTGCCTGCTGCTCAATCCAGTCACCACTTTTTGCTCTCTATGGGGTGAGATAGAGGGATAACTCCTCTGGAGTAACCTCAACGTAAAGACAAACATAGGCAATACCAAATATAGCCGAGCAGATGATGAAAGCATGCGGAGGTAATTCCAAACTGCCGTTCAGAGGCTGCAGCAACATCTGCCCAGCCCCACTGGGTAAACTGACCCCAACCCTGACATTGCCCATAACACCACCAGGTGCTGGGAGCCTCACCCCATGGCAGGGCTAACCCACCGCTCGACTGCTCCCAAGGCCCTACCAGTGTTTGCTGAGCACTGGTGTTACAGGAGCCGAGTCGACGCCTGGTCATGAACCGCTGCTGTCTGTTTGTTCACTCTCTCCCTGACCCAGGCACAGGTCGGTCCCCGAGGGTGCTGTCTGCTAAGGCAAGGAGGGAGAACTCAGCAGCCTGACATAAACCCTCCAGGCTGTGCCAGCCTCATCTTGCACCAAAGAACAGTTTACCACCATAAGTGCGGTAAGTTGTTTTAATTACAGGTTAATAGAAGAACTTGCAGACTATTCATTCTGGTTCCTTAGCGCAGCTTTTCCATCCCTCTCTTGTACTGCTGTCTGGATTTTAATGTGTATCCAATTCATCAAGAGGGAAATGGATTTTGCAAGGGGGCATCTGGATCTGGCCCTTTCCAAAGCAGTTTTGGGGGCACTGCATCGTAGAATTCCCCTTGCCAGTTCTCCAGGGTGGAGGGCGGGAATCAATTTCATTTCATGTTAGTTATGTCCTAATGCTTTAAAAGATTTCTGGGTGTCCGAGCTGTCAAATTAATATTTCAAATCCCACAAGCATTATATACTTCATGTACATCATCACAATTACATGAAGAAATCCTGTATTACCCAGAGGTCTTTTTTTACTGATTGGTCGCTCATAAGTGACATTGCATCAACATAGACATTAGCTAGAAAAAGCCCAGAAAAATATTATAAAGCAATTTTCATGCCTTTACAGTTTAGTTTGTATTTAAAACAAAAAAGGAAAAAAAAAAAAATCACTGATATATCCCAGGCAGGTTTAAAATCTATGAGGGTCTGGGTTTGGGGGGTTTTTGTCCTACCTTCATTAGTGATTTATCTTGCCTTCTAAGATCCACCAAGTGCAGGTTACCAATGATCGGAAGAGGAGTTGGACCAGGAGGAAATTTAAAAGCTGAATTTTTATAGCCTGTTGAAAAATAGAGTACAGCTAATAATACTGCTGCACACAGCAGACATATTAGTGTAGGATCAGAGATAAATGAAATTAAAAAAGACATTTTTTTTAGTAATAATCTGGGGTTTTTTTGGGGGGTAGAAGCAATAAAAATGCAGCAGCACTGTTCAGTTTCTGCCAGCTGGCTTTCTGTTTGCTCTCTGCGATTGCTACAAGCACTCGACTCTTATTAAGGTTTGTAGAGTACCTAAACAAATACTGCATACTCCACCCTCTTTAAACACCTCAGAGAATGTGGTCTAAGCAGTTTGCAAAGCCTGTCCAGAAGTAAAGAGAGTTTCAAATTACAAACCCATGCATGTGTGTGCAAGAACACATATATGGGAAAAGGTGCTTGGCATTCCTCTATAACCTCCTCCTCCCCCCCTGAGACCTCAAGGTCCTTTATTAGCAGTACTATGACCCTCCAAACGCTTTGCAGACACCAGGAAATATAAATGCTTCTTTGAATCCTATTAGAAACCTCCAGCTTCAGATTTGGGTAGGGTTTGAGATCTCTGTTACTAGAGAGAGAAATAGTATTGTTATGGGAGAAACTGTAGCTTTCTTGATGTCAAGTGGAGATCAAATGTTGTTAATAATGATGAAGCCCGTGTATCCCTGGGGGTTGTAGCCGTAAACTTCTTCATATGAAGCTGGCTCTGAACTGCCCAGAAGGGATGTGATTTCAGACTTTGTGTCTGAAGTAGAGGACATGTAATAGCTAGCCACAGAAAATTAGCTTGGATCAAGTGATCATGAGTGGATTCACAAGTGGATTGGAAAGGCAAAATTAGGTTTGAAACTTCTGGGAGGATTCTTCATTTTGCAAAAGCAGCTTCTAAGGAATGGAGGGAAGAGGTTAATGAAGTTAATGAAGGCAGCTGACCTGACAGGCTTCAGAAGGGTAACAAGACAGGAGAAAGGAATTGTTTTTAGTCAAAGATACTTAACACCTGGAGTTTGCATCTCTCATAAAGGTTTAAATCTTGTACAGAAAGAATTGAGATCTTCTGCTTTGAATGGTGGTTTTCAGGAGGATACTGGGAATAAAGAGCCAATGGATAAGATTGTTCAAGGAAGAAAAAGCTGTCTTACATGATCAGGAAGCACAAAGCTAAAGGTTAGACCATATAAAGGCCACCATTAAGCAAATACGGGTTCGTAGCTTTGCAACTGCAAAGGTAGGAAAGAAAGTGGACCTAATCTGAAGTGTGGCATAGCTACAGTTAGCATGGTCCCAGAGCGAGTGGCTGTTGGGTTGCACCCTGGAGCTGCCTGTGTGGTGCGTTACAGCACAACAGCTGCCCAGAAGCAGAAGAAGCAAATGTGTTGCAACATTTCTGGGATTTTTCTTTTTATTAGTTTCCAAGAAATGGGCTGGAGGCAACGGTTTCCCCCAGAGCATGCCTAGGATGACTCAACCCTGCCTGCTCAAGTGAGGGAAGAGGCAGAAGGGCTGCAAAAACAGGCAAGACGGAGAAGGGCTGGCACAGGATACAGAATGTGGGCACTGTGATGAGAACTTGTGATGGCACATGCTCTACACTCTGTGCAAAATGTTTGTTCCTGTAGGGTTTTGTTTGACCAGCAGCACCCTGCAGTGCAAAAGTTACATGTTGATGCCGCTCTCCTGGTATTTCATCTTTGCCCTGGGAGCTGCTGAAATCATAAAAACACCTTTCAGAAAGAGACTTAAATTATCTCTGAAAAGCCAAGAGGGAGTGTATCGGTTTTTTTAAACCAAGCTCTGAGTGCAATGCATTAAAATGACAAAGGTAAGTAAATCTCTTGTGATGACAAGAAATTCCTGTCTCAATAATGTGTCTGTTTTGCTCCGGAGCCACGCTGCTACGTGCTCCCCTGCCTGAGCACACAGAGCGAGCGCAAAACACCTGCCAGGCTCTGACACAGCTCTGGGTGCATTCCTGGGGCAGCCAGGCCCCTCAGGGTGCTTGTAAACGGGTTGTTCTCCTCTATCCCTCCTGCCCACATGGCAATCCCTGCCACAGCATGGGAACCAGGTGGTGCAGATATGGAGCATGGGCATCATCTACTGACCCCTCAGTACAGCCACTGTGCTGCCAGTTAGATAGCCTGGGGAGAGCCAGCCAGTAAAGCACCATCACTGCATCCTTTAACTTAAATCCCCCCAAATCTCTGCGCCTTTCCTGCAAGTCCCAGTATTGACCAGCGGTGCATTCAGGACCGCAACCTCAGATATTTCCTGATGGCTTTTACTGTGATGAGTTCCTTCTAAGCAAGGGCAGCAGCCACAGGAATCATTGTAAGAGGGCACATCAGAGAGCCCTCCAGAGTCAAGTCCCGTCTCAGACAGCAGATGTGATTTTCTGGAGCTGGAAATTAGATTATTTCCTTTGAGCTGTTTGTGGCTATGATTATTGCTCACTCTTTGCATTGCTAAACATGTCCAGGCTGCATGTTGCTAGGGATCCCTGTGCTTACCTCTCTAGTGTAGGTGTATTAAAGGTAGTGAAGCCCAACTTTACCAGTCTGACCCCAAATCAATGGCATCTTGCAACAGGAGGTAGATCAACAGCAACAGAGCAAAATATTTATTTATAAAGTAGGAAATAAGGTCAGGCTTGCAGTAGTTAGAGTGTAGAGCAACAGCAAAACAAATGTAAGCAAGTATAGGAGGGAAGGCCTTCTTGTTACATAGGTTGTCAAGCAGACTCCTTGAGATGTAACCCGAAGCTGGAGGTGGCCCCATGGTACAATGTACTTACAGCTGCAATACCAAGTACAAGGTACAGTACAACTATTACAATGCTGCCTTTAGCTGCATGAACTAAAGCTAATGTGAAGGGTCAGACCACTCTACTTTATTATCCCTTTGTATTCTCTTCCACCTTTTTTCCTTTCATTTCCTTCCAATTTCCTTCCAGATCAGCTTTAGTTTTAAGTTATAGATTTGCCATAACTGTCCCTTCAGTCTCTGTAACTTTCTGTTTCTCGCTTTTTAATTTTCATCCTAACCTGCCTTTCCTGCCTTCAAAAGCATCTTCAGTGACTCACTACTCCCTAACCCACATGTGTTTTTCTGCCTGTTTCACAGCACATGAAGCACCACTCTTCAGAGTTCACACATGTATCGCGCATCCAGCAGCAGGTGTAGTTTGTAGGTACAGCTAGTTGTTCCTACTCCTCATGGCTGCTATATGAAAGAAATCATTAATTGTAGTAATCAAGCGGCTGCTCTAGGACAGCTGCAGTCCCTGGGGAGTCACCAGCTTTCTAGAGACCCCCATACAAGAAGTTAATGGTCTGGGTGAGCAACTTGGTAACAAAGTCTAACCTGCTTCTCCTTCCAGACTCTATTACTGGTTTTAAATCTATTTTCACAGTGACTACATTCAAAATCCTATTAGCCTTGACAGTGATGCAGGATCTCTGCTTGCAGAACATGGGCATTATCAGCTCTGAATTTGTAACCTCAGTTCCTACACAAGTGGCTAAAGCACTTTTTGCAAGCATCAGAATTTCGCTTGCAGTTCTTACTGTTCTGGCTCTGCTCCTGCTGGGTACTGAGCATATGTCACTTCCACAGGAGCCCGTGGCAGGGGTATTTGCTCAGCAGCACAGGCTGATGCAAGGAATGTCTGGAGAGGAAGACAGCTTGACATGCCAGGGGCTGCTTATCTGGTGGAGAGCTGAAGACAGACAGCAACATTTTCTAAAGAATTGAAGCCCTATTTTCATCCAAATGGAAACTTGTCCGTATTCATCCCAACACGCCTGATACATGAGTCTGAAGTTTGAGTTAGGAGCCTGTGGATGATGGTTCACCCTGCAGTCAATGGCACCTGAATCATCCATTGAAGGTTCCTCTCTCTGTGGAAGGTGAAGAGCATCTAGAGAGCAACTATCGGTCCTAAGGTGCAAGCAGAGAAGAGGGCTCAGCCTCTTTCAGCCTTCTGATGGGAGTGTGGCAGTCCTGCTGCCCAGCCTCAGGCTGCATCACCCTCACACTGCTTCAGGCTTGGGTCCAGCTTTAGCCACGCTGATTCAGATACTTGTCACTTTCTGTGGCTGGTCATTTTCTGCAAGTTTAGGGATTTAAGATGTCATAGTAATGGATGGGAAAGGTGCCTAGAGTCAGGATGAAGCCAGGATTGGTGAGGGACTGGTAGAAATGCCTTTCCTACAGAAGCAGAAAGTTGCTAGCTTGGCCCCATCATAAATAGGCTCTTCAGCATGAAGTGCCTAGTGTGAGTTGGAATGAACCCACTTCCCAAACCACTTACATGTTTTCTGATAACTGTCCCATGCCTGGCTCTTGGCATCAGCCCATGTTACACCCTCATGTCTAGGACTATGTAATAAAGATAAGGCAGGTTGTATCATGGAAACACAATGGAAACTCAATTTGAGGCTCAGACGAACAACCGTCCTAGGGAGGTTTCTAGATCCATTAAGTGTCTGTTGTGTCCAGCTGAGCCATCAATAATCAACTCTGCTATAGAGCTTGGACTTTGGGCTGAGAAATTCCCCATGGAGGCTCTCAGGGGGGACTCTCTGAGGGGGCTATAGAGGAGGCTTGAAACCATTTCATTCTTTCAAAGAGCCCTGAAAACTGCATCTCTGATGTGCTGTTCCAGGAATGAATCACACTGTTTGTGGGAGCAGCACTCAGGGGTGTCTGAAGGGTTTGCATTATACAGACACTGCAAGAGCTGTTGGAAAGAATGGCATAAATGAGAGAAGAATAGCATGCCTGGTATATTCCTTCCTAAAGGTCATGTACAGACAGCTTTTTTTTCCTGTAATTAGACTTGCTTTCAATCTTGAAGTGTTCACTACTCTAACTCCATGTTGTTTGATCATTCGTAGGGCACAGCACAAACCAGGTGAGGCATGGGGTTCAAGGTAAAGCCGACATCAGCAGTGAGATCTAGGTCTGACTTATCCACTCCTGGAGCGGGTTGGAAAACAAATTTGCGGAGCAAGCCTGCAAAGAAGAGGAACAGCTCCATTTTGGCCAGTCCTTCTCCAACGCAAGCCCTTCGTCCTGAAAACAACCGGAAGAGAAGTAAACGATCAGCACCATAACTGTTAGTGTTGATGTCTGAGACCTTCAAAAGTGGATGTACAACCCATGAGAGAAGGCCGATGAGGTAGGAAATATTTCCTTCCTTCTCTCCCTGTATTAGAGGTGCTAGTGACTTGGACTAAAACCATACAGAAGCCTGTAGGTATGTGAGACCATTCAGTGACTATGTGTGATTGAGCACCTTCCAGATCTTCCAAGGAAGGGTTGGTTACCTACAGCAACGGTGGACAGGAGAAATGACCAGAAATCCCTTATCCTATGTTCTGTGTCCACAACTTTCATTTCATACTTTGCTGGAGTTAGTGTGACCTGTGACATTTGCCTAGCCCCAGGCACACACATTTCCACCCTCACCTATGGAGAATGGAATAAATGCTTCTCTCCTAATGAAGTTCCCATCAGCATCCAGGAAGTGGGAAGGGTTGAACTGATCCGGGGTTTTCCAGTGTAACTCATCATTCAAAGCAGAGGTCAGCAGTGGAATAATCTCTGTACCCTGAAAGGGATCAAAGAAACTCAGGTTAGCTGTTTAGAGCAGATCACTTTCCTAGTCAAGCCAGGCTACTTTCTTTTTTTTTCTAATGTGAAGAGGCAAATAAGACCGAGCCATTGCAAACAGAGCTGGGGGATGCCTCTCTGCCCCACTGTGGCTCTGCCTGTAATCAGTAGCTGCTGCCCTCTTTTTCTGACTACAAACATTCCCTTCATACAGAGTCAGATCTTTCAAGAAAGATGCTGAAGTAGAGGTTCCATATTTGGCATAAGAGAATCAAAATGGTGTGATTTAATTAAATTCCCTGGTTGTTCTGGATTCAAACAGCTGCCACCGACTACAATCCGGTGCATGTTTGTAACACTTATCCTGGACCCAAGACAAAAGATCACATCATGGATTCAACCATGCATCACAGTGCCTTTAGATTTTTACATTTTTCTTCTTTTCTACTTTAAAGAAAACAGTAATGAATCTGTGCAGGCTGCTAGCCTCAAAGCTCACCTTTGGAATCACATAGCCTCGGAAATTCACATCAGTAGGAGTTGATCGTGGTACACCCATTGGGACAATATTGGCAAACCTTTGTATTTCATGTATCGCTGCATCTGTGTAAGGCATTTTTTTCCGGTCCTCCAACTTAGGCAGCTCTCCTGGTTCAATGACATGGTTCATTTCTTCCTGAATCTTTCCTTGGAGGGAGGAAAGGATTGAGAAGCTGATAACCCTCTTATCTTGTAACTAAAATGGCCTCCAGTTTGGCCAAGATGAAGAAAAGGGAAAATTTTGAAGGGTATTTGGGAGGAGTAGAAGGGGGTAAGTCAGGGCATGCTGTCGTTCTTTCAGGTGTGTCGTTGAGCCAAGGGAGCTTGAATGGAGTCACTACAGTACACCCCATGCTTTATTCTGATCACGTGCCTTTGTTACCCCGTAACCTTCAATAGAAATCAGATCAGAATCAGCTCCTGAGGCAACCTTTAGTGATGTAAGCCCATAGCCTGCAGCAGAATAATGATGGGGGAGCTCTCTACTGTAAATGTAAACTGGCCCTTAGTCTCTCCCACTTGGCTGGGCTGGTTTCTTGCAATCTAGCTGAATAAAATTCTTTTGTAAAGTCAAGGGTTGTTATCTCTCTGAGTACTCATAATAATTACTCTGGACAACACTGAATGAGTTCCACTCCCTTCCACAGCCAAAGCCTTAAGCATGCAATAGTATATTACATATAACAGTATTTCTCAGCCTTACTCTGAATTTCTGGGTATTTCATCATCAGAAGAAGACCCCAGCGCACAGTTGTAGAAGTAGTCTCAGTCCCGGCGGCAAAGAGGTCCAGGGTTGAAAACAACAGGTTTTTGTTGCTGAACGTAGTGTGAGGTTTCTTTGACTCCTTCAAAACATATGGTAATGGCCGTAAGTTCTACAGCAAATGATACCAGTAAATGACTGTGTTGCCACCATTTTATCTGCATTTTAGCTTTTTGTGTCTTTATATGCTCTGGGAAACTAAATCTTTAGTATATTAGCACTGGGGTCTGTGCTGTACGGAATTTGTCTGGTCCCAAATGCATGTGAAATCCCCAGGTCTAGCTATTAAGCTACCTGGATTTTAGTTGCTGCAATGAAGTTTTTCACTGTACCATTCTTCAGGAAGGTTTGGGCTGATCTTCACTTACGTGTGCTGAGCGGTAACTCATTTCACCCATGTTGGATGTCTTGACAACTAGATCTCTAACCAGAAGTTTCACTGGAGCTATGGAGTGATTACAGCACAGCTCACTTTGAGTATGAGCTTTGATATATTCTGCTCACTGAAGTTCTTCTGTTTCTACTCACTCCCAGTCCCTGACAGATGGTCAGTTCTCATAATAAGTCAGAGATAAGAGAACAGAAAGACTCTGAAACTTAGCTTTAAAGTACCTGTTGTTGCTTCATCAGAAAGGCATCAACAAAGCCTGTTAAGTCATTCTCATTAAACTCTTCTTTGTGTTCCTTGAAAAGCTTCTGGAGAAAAGCATTCAGTTCACTGATATTTTTCAGCACAGTCCTGGAAGCTCCAGAGAGAAATCCAAGGGATGGGTAGAAATTATATAACTGTGGAGCAAGAGAAGTCTTACTGTTAATTGGCATTTTGAACACATACTGGTCTCTCAAATCACTCTGCTTGTCCTTTGTCTCATGCTCTGACATTTCAGGCTGCAATTCCCCCCACGTTCACTTGTACAGTCCGAGAAGCTGTGAATTGCTACAGAAATAGTGTTCTCTCTGTTACATCTCTGCATGAGTTCTTGCCATGACTTTGGGAGATTCATAAACTTAATCTCCTTTCAGGGTTTCCAGCTGTGTAGGTGGTGGGACAAAGGGTCTCAGATGTGAAAGATGGGAATGTGAGCATTGTACTTGTTCCAGGGAAAGCCCTCAGATGTGTCACATCCTATGGCAGCAGAAGGGATTTGAACTAGATGCCTCCACCGACAGACAGTGTTGCTGTGTCATGCTTTCCAAGCCAGTTAGCTTAGGCGCAGCACCAAGCTAACCCAACTACACTGCTCCTAGGAGCTGGACTGATCACAGCATTGCAGTGTGTCATATAGATGTACAGATGCTGTCAGGAGGAAGAGGGGCCTCACACCCATCATCCCATGAGAGCTGTGCACATCTTCAAGGAGACCATTAGCTGCCCTGCTGGACAATTAAAGAAACACACATCATTAGCCATTAGCTGGTGCCTTGTCCTGGGACAGTGTCTGTACATCGTGTGTATCTCTGACTGTGCTTGTGTGGTGCTTTTTGGGCTTAGATAGTCTGGAGTGGCAGCCAGCCACAGACCTCAGTGCGGCTCAGAAAGACGACTCCACTTGCATTCAAAGCAGAAGCTTTGTGTCAGGAAGGAATGGGCTTCTATCAGCTGTTAGTTTGCTAAGATTGAGTTTCAGTGACCAAAAAGAAAGAGAAAGGAGTTTGTCAAATCTGGTTCTAGGGGAGGCAAAACTAAGAAGTTACTGAAGATGTAATACAAGGAGGCAGATTTGAGATGGCATTTCAGGGCTGATCTCTGATATGAGAGACATATTTTGCTTCTGCTCTTCAAAGAGGATAAATAGTTCCTTCCGTGAAGACTGATTTTTTCTTTTACTAATAAGCTTCAAGGACTAAGCACAGGGCCCTAGGAATCTATGCCCTGCATATATAGAACCACAGGTGTGTTCTGTACAGGCTGGCTGGCTGATAATATTCTTTTCTCCAGAAGCAAGATGTGGGAGGCCAGAAGGACAAACATGAGCAAACAGATATCCCCCCAAAAAAACTAAAAGCTAAAACATAAAATCAAGCTCTTACCAGCACCATAGGGGAGCCCAACAGCTTAGTGTTTTCATTTATCAGCTTCAGCAAAGTTAGAAATACAGGATCATCATATTCAAACCTCTCTCCAAACAATATAGAGCAGATGACATTGGACACAGCATTGTTGAGTATCATCTTCGTATCAAACGGTTTCCCTGTGTTTCAAGCAATGAAAACAAATTACAATGTGATTATGTTCATTTCTGTCTGGTTTCCTATGGAAATGTAGTCCTGAGCTCCCAAAGGAAATACTAATTCACCACCCAGAATGCATAGCAGGGAACTTGGTTTCAGTGCTTTAAGGCCTTGATTTAATAACCTACTTCAGCTGAACTTTAACCATGAAATACCATTTGCTCAGAGTTAAACTTTCATTAATCTTTATTATTCTGCCAGACATGTTTTTTGCCTCTGGGTGGAAGTCTTGATACTCACCATGATAGGATTCAAAATATTTGATAAGGGAATTTACTTCCTCCAGGATTCGGATCTCAATGGTTCTCTTCCCCATTCCAAAATCGCGCAGCGTGGACAAGGTGAATCTTCTCATAGTTTTCCATACCTCTCCATGGCTGAACGCTATGCCTAAAATAAAAGTGTAACATCCTTATGTTATCAGTGGTTAATAAACATTTGAAAAGTTTTCTTATATGTTGGTACCAAAGTTGCTTGATATGCTGTTATGTAAACAAAAAGCAATCTGTAAGAGGATGATACTCTCTGCTCTAAGAATATAATGAACATAGACAAACTACAAGAACTAACTGACCAGAAGGCCACTTACCATTTCCCTGTGTCATTTTCCTAAATATGGGTATTTCTGCCCTCTCTCCAAATTCTTCAGCATGATTTGAAAGGGCATCCTTGATGGTTTCGTATCCAGCCAGTACAACAGCTTTTCTGGGTCCAAAATGCACAGTGAAGACATTGCCATATATCTTGGAGAGCTGTCAAGGTGAATAAGTAAGTTCGTTCAAAATGAGATCTGGCCCCAAACACGAGTGCTAACCACCCCAGGTGGTTTCTAGCCATAAAGGAGCCTGTAAAGGAGGCTGTTGCTGTAATGCCACTAATGAGCAACAGCTATCACTTGCCAGCAACTCTCCTTGCACCCTGTTTGCACAACAAGGTGTCTGCTATCACTGCTCCTATCAGAGAAGCCAAAAAAATGCCATTGCATTCCTGCGGTGTTCTGCAGTAACAGGCCAGTGTAGCGATACCACCATCCGGAGGCTGGATAGAAAATGCTGTAGCAGGCAGGCCTGTTTATTTTAATGCTGTTGACCTGAGGCAAGTAGGCGTGCACATACATCTTTGAGGCTGAAGCCACAAACACTATGAAAACAAAGCTAGACAATAACTCTTTCTTTCAGGACAGCACTTGTCTCTAATTATGGCAAGGTGGGTAGTATTGCAATCATTGCAAAATTATTTGCTGACCACCAGAAACTTGGATCCAACTAGGAAGCACATTCTTGTAGGTAATGTCACTGGAGCTCTAGGCTTTTATAGCAAATTAAATATGAATCATCTGTTACACAGAAGGGTGTCTTTGACAATCTAATCATTCACTCAGTATTTTATACTTTGTTTAAACACACTGCAAGCCATCCGCTCCAAATGTCTTCTTGTTTCTGATGTGCCTGGGTTACCATTTGCTATGCATTAGATACATTCTAAAAATTGAATTTCAGATTAGAAGCAGCTCCTGTTATTACACCAGACAAATTGAATTTGTTTTCATCAAATGGTGGTTTGACGGCTTGGGAGATAATATTAACACTGGTTCTTTCATCCCCAGCAGCTCACAGAGTGTGCAGCAGAGCCAGGGGCAGGGAATCACAGCCTCCTCCTAGCCTCCCTTTGGTCATTTCTTTGCATTAGTACCTCTTGGCATCAAACCTGTTTTTTCTCAGCAGCACAAGTATTGGATGTGGCAGGCCCAAAGGCCTAAAGAAAATTGCTTGGCAGATTATAGGAAATGAGTCTGGTGCCTTCACATGACATTTGTATCATAAAATCCTCCAGTACTGCCAAAAATAGTTGCTCTTCCATACTGGCACCCTCAGACATAACTATGATCATACCTATGGCAGCTCAAGACCAGAAGCCCATCAAAACTGTGCTCTGCACAATCCTCTGCACAGTAAATCAAGGCAGGCAAACACTGCATGAGTGCAATAGGAATTCTGTACCTTTGCAGCCCAGGATGCCCTTTTGTTCTACAACCATCTGAAGAAATTCAGTGCCTGCAGTGCCCCCGCACTGCAGCTCTTCAGGTGGCTGAAAGAGTTCACTGGGGACTGTGTTTCCACACACACACACAGAGGGTACATGACAGGTCACTCACGACACCTCAACCGTCTCTACAGCAACCAGAAGAAATCTGAATTCACACTGAATTGTCCCCACCTCCCTACGGGAACACAGCAGACACTTTCTGAAACAAACATTGCTCCTGGCTTTATAATATTTAAGTCTTTTTCTCTTCTAGAAATAAAAGTTTCCATGGAGCTGCATAAGAAAAAGCAATTTGTTTACCTAGACATATAAAAGCCATGCATCAAGTCTTAAATAACCTTGTCTAGTGTGTGCATGTGCAAGGCAAAGGTTGAGGAGGTAGAGCTGAGCTTTGCATTGCACAGATATTATTAGCTGTGGACATGAATGTGCATATGACCCCATTTCCTCTGCTGTGGGGATGATACCTTTCCCTCCTTCCTCCATTTCTTTCTTCCAACCTACCTTCAGTGGGAGAGGTCTGTCTGCAGAGAGACGTCTCTTGATGGCAAACAGTCCTGATCTCTCAGCAGACTGGCACAAGTTGAGTTTTCTACCTGCAGCCTCTGAGGGGCTCAAAATACCAACAATATGGAGCTGATTGCAAGGGGTTGTGGGGTCTATGTTTTTGTGTGTTTATAAAGGAAGGAATGTATGTATATTTAAATATCTATATTTATATAGATACATTTCTTTCAT
>JAAGNO010010934.1:34881-49414 GCA_033439905.1 Ceryle rudis | reverse complement strand
GCTCCACTTTTTCCAGGTTCAAATGAGCCGCTCCCCCCCCTACCGGGCGGGGGGGGGGGGGGCTAATCCCCCCCCCCCCCCCCCCCAACATACCAAACATCGAGACTGTACTTCCTGATGTCTACAGGTCTCTCCTTACAGAGGGCCACACCTTTCATATAGTGTTAATGTGACACATCATGAAACAGGTTTCTCTCTTGTCAGTGGAAGTAACTGCAGCTTCCCAGTTCATGCAGTGTACTGGCCAGCCATGTGTTTCATGCTGGTTTCACATCGCTGCTATTGCACAAGTGCATTCATACAGATGCCCAGGCATTCGCACCGTGGCAGGACTGTGCATTACAGATCCCCTCAGAAAATGAGGAATCAGAACAGAACTGTTCCTATGGGCATTTAAAACCAACAGTCCAGAGACCATCAGGGCAAATACTGCCCACAGATTCAAGTGCTGTGAGGAGGGATTTAGTCATTAAGAATTCCAGCTCTCAGAAAGAAGCAACCAGTGATGAACTGGTGAAAAGAAAGGGTAAGGAAGGATGTCGCCACTGAAACAGGCATGAGAACTACCAGGACTTCTAGTTAGTCTTTCAGGTTGAGCTGCCTGTAACAGGGGTCTCATGGTCAAGCTGCTTCACCAAGGTTATTCTGCCAATTCAATTATGAGCTAGGTTGGTTTAGGATTCTCAAACTGGCAAGCATTACTATCTAACGGGGATAGAGGGGTGGGGAGAACTAGGCTGTTAAGTAACTGTTCTGAACAGCAGTTGAATTCTGTTCAGCTTCATTGACTGGCTCCAAGCCACTGCCAGGGCATTCAGAACAATTCCCAACTGCAATTTATCACTAACCATTTTAGAATTCCCCATCTGCAGAAGCCCTTTAGGCAGTAAAAAGAAATCCCAAGAGTTCTCCTTACCTCGCTATCCATGGGAATGAAGGAAAAAAAAAAGGCATTTTGATTGGCGTTTTGCTACCCAAGAGTTCAGGGACAACACAGTGACAGTTACTACCATGGTGATTCTGCAATGCATTCACTGTACCAGATGCCTGGTCCCAAGCTGCTGTGGTTGTGGGACACAGAAGCATGTATGGCTCTCGCCTAAGCCAGAGCAGATTACCTGCAAGCTCTAATCAAACAAGACACGTTGGCTCCACACACCAAAAAAAAAAAAAAAACCAAACAACCACACCCACCAACAAACACCAAAACCAAGCAACCCACAAAGAAAAAAAAACACAAACCAAAACCAACCACCCAACCCTTTTTTTGTGTTCATCAAAACAGTACCTGAGGCTGTACCACTGTAGTAAGATTTTGGATCTTTGATTTCTTTTGCTTACAAAACAATAGCTGCTGAAATAGATTGCAAGAGTCCAGAACAGCAGCTTGTAGAGTGGGTGCTCTAGCGTACAGTAATTGTGCTCAAATTAAGGGACCTTTCCAGATGCAAATCCTTTCCAAGAACTAGGTCATCAATATCTTCAGCCCTGAAGAGCATCTCGGTCAGCCACGCAGAAGAGAAATTACAATTGCTTATCACTTAGCTTGCTTCAGTTAAGCTGCAGAGGCGATACATCCCACCATACCATCACCACAGTCAGCAAGTGACCTCCCAGCTGTGGCACAGAGATCAGAAAGCAGTGCCTACCACTGCAGAAGGAACTGCAGTTTCCACAAGAGACTTCACCTGTATCCCAAGAACGCTGCCACAAGGAAGCTTTAAACACCAAATTAACACAAAGCACCCAGCCCCTGTGCACTACAGCAGGGAAGAAGGTGAGGGAACTTCCAGTCCTAGTGTAGAGGCTCTGAGCCTTTTAACTCAGTCCTGCTGAACTCCAGCAGTGCAGTAGCCCAGCAGGTATGGAAGACACCTGCAAAGTGAGGCCTTGCTCACAACACCAGCACAGCATCAAGTAGTACACATGCAAATGAAGGCCAAACCCACACATAAAAATGTCCTTCTTGTGCACTAAGAACACTAAGGGATAAGTAATAGCATTGGCCTTATGGTTCGGGAAAAGAAAAGTTTACACGAAGATTACTAAAATGAAAAATTCCACAGCAGGAATTCTAGAATAAACACCACTCAGACACATACTGTGCCTCAGACATCCATGCTAAGCTTTTGTAACACTGCTAAAGCTTTTTGTCTCATTACTTCATTCCAGAAAGCTGTTTCAGAACGTGTAAGCTTAGAAAGCTTTGGCATTTGCTGCTGCAATGAATGCAAAACTAAAATTGAAGCTTTTCCAGGCTACCAGCAAACAGCAATTCATTAAACTCGCACCACTCCTCTCTGCTTAGTGGACATCAGTGTAGGTACTAAAGTCAAGAATTACTAAACTATCATGTTAGCATCGGAACCTTAACGTAATCTTAAAATGAAGCCTGTAACAGTCCATTAGAATAATCTCATACTAAAGAGGCAAACCCCAGAAGCAACCATTCTGTTGAACGCCCAGAGATGGGGGCTGAACATGAGGTGGCCAAACATGAGCTACTGCTCACTGACTACAAGCAACCCAATGACTCAGCACTTAAGCACGGGCAGCGTTCTCCCAGCAGCAAAACAGAACTGGGCAGGGAAAGATACTTAGAGCTCACAGGCCAGGAGTATGCAGAAGGAGCAGGAGTTGATGGCACTTGTATCAAGTTTTTAAGTAATTTAAAACGAACACATTGTGCCTTCGTGCATCAACAAAAGATGTGGTCGTTCACAGGGACCACAGCACCTACCTGTAGCAGAGACTGATCCTCTGCTTCTTTTGCATTTTGTAAATACATGTTCAAGTCTTTCAGAAATTTGGGTTTTTTCAAGTCTAGAAAATTGCAATTGACAAAATTACCATCTTTCCACCAGCTTTGTTTCTAATACGCTTACCATTTTGATATTAAAAATAATTAAAAAAAATCAACTTGTAGCAAGAGACCGGTGCCTTTAAAGCTCAAAGATGAGTTCTAGTTTGAGTAACCAATCTTTTCATATTTTTATTTTTTTTAAGAGGAACTTTGAATAATCCCAGTGTCTTTCTAGTACCTGACGTATCAGTGTGGCAATTTTAGCATACAAAATAGCTTTTGAGAACCAATTTATGCTTTGAGACAGAGGGACAAAGGGCACCAACTGCAAACCAGCTCCAGGCCCATTACATTTGGGCAGTGCTTGTACAAGCAGCTCTGTCCATCTTACCCTATTTTTGCTAACTTGTGCAGATGAAGCAGCTTGAAAAGTGAAGGGAATCTATACAAACGTGTCCAGGCTATGACATTAAGAAGCTCCTCTGTGTTATCTGGAAAGCTTAGATGCAAGAAATTTAATGGGCCTCTACCTACTTAATTCTGCTGCCTCCACATTTAAGCCTGCCCTGTTTGCACTTGACAAATTCACACAACGCATCCTCAAGCAGCAGCCTGATAAAACTCCCAGATTGAGTATATTTCAATTCTTGGTATGACAGCAGGTGCTAACCAAAAATTCTCACCTTACAGAGAAGCCCTTTTTGTAGGGTTACAGTCACAATTGTGCTTTGCAAATGTTACTTTTGTGAGATAAAACCTAACTCTGAAGTTAAGGAAGCTTACAGGAGTCACTGAACCGAACTCACTAGTCACTAAACTCTTTAGAGGGGCTGAAACCAAGAGCTAGATACTATGAACTGCTTCCACTCACATCTGAAGACATTTTGCTTAAGTAACTTAACAGAAGAATATGCTGAGAAAGAGTGGGACAACTTCAAGTTTAATCTTTTTCCCTCAAAAGTCATCCTGTTTAAGTGGAGAGATACCTTTTGAAGAGGCCAGATGATTTAAGAACAAACTCAGAGTCTCTGAAATACTCAGAGTCTGAAGACTGTTGCTTCCCTTAGTCTTTTTCCCCACATCTCACACAATTCAGATGGTTATAGTCTCCATCTGAGAGCACAGCAAAAGTGTAACATTTGTTCACAGGGTAGAACAGGCCACATCTAGCAGTATTAGTGTTACACAACCATGTTCTCCCCAGAAAGCACAGTACTGTTTAACTATGGGATCACTGTCACAAAGAACAAATGAGAAGCCTGGGTGTCTTTTGCACACCGTACAAAACCTAGAAAAGTGATTGAACAGGTTGTTCCCTGTAACACAGGGAGCTAAAGCTCAGGATCATGCCCCTGCTGACACTGAAACAAGCACTGTACACAGCCACTCAGGCCAACACCTCGAGGCTTCTAAGAGAAACCAGAATGAAGAAAGCCAAAATTCCTAATGCAAGAACGACTAAGTCATCTGCTTTGCTAACCAAGATTTACTCTGGCCGTACTCTCACTGCTGGAAGATAATGTCCAAAACAGCAAATTAAGAAGAAACAAAGGAACTGCACTTTCGAAGCAAAATCTGAATTTGTGAAGCTTGAATGTTCAAGACTAAAAAAAAACAAAAACCTCTCTCCAATTTCATGTGGACACTTGTTAATTGTGTCTTACAGGCCGTTCAAAGAAAGAGAACTTAAATCTGGGAAATTTAAGTACTATTAGCAAGTAGGGTGGTTACTAAATATCCTGGCAAGTCTTGGCATTCTGTAGGGCACCATTTTCAGAGCATTTCTTTGTAACTTAAAGGCATTTATTAATGCAAAGCTTCAGTTTTCAAACTGTGTTTTTCTGGGTTGCTTCAGTTTAATCTGCAGGACCTTATGACCAAAGAACTACAAACACCCACATACCAGTACAATAGTATGCCAGTAATTCAGGTGTTTGACAGACACTTTTCAGAACAAACGTATTGCCCACATATGTAAGAATACCTCTGCCACTAATCTTTGTTAATCTTAAAGCCATTTTACAGTCTGTATATTCTTTGTGTTTGCAGTGGGTGACGCTGTCAAGCTGTAGGACACTAACATTAAATTTGTAGGATCTTCATAAATAAAACCAGTCATCTTTCACCTAATTTATTTATGTTCCAATTTTTTCCAATTCCAAACAAAAGCTAAATACAAGTTTTAAACAGGTAAGCACTAGTTTTATCCAAAGGGAGCAGGCTTATGCAGTTTTACTCCATTAAAGTACTCAACCCTTAAGCAGAGCCTTCTTTGTCATCAAAACTATACAGTAGTCTTCCTTTTATCATTGCACAATCTTAAAAATGTTCTGTCAGAACCAACTTTTGACACTCCAAACACTATTTTACATTGGTTTATAATGTCTATTCCAAAAAGAAAAAGACCTCTACAGGTTTTCCTTAAGAAATGTTTTAGAAACCAGTATTTCCTGCACAGTTCACCTGCAAGTTTACAAGTCTCAACTCTCAAGAAAAAAAATAATCCTCTACCAACATTGTTTCTGCAGCTATTATTTTATTTTTAGCTGCTTTAGCAACTTCAGACTCCAGGTCTGTCTGCCTCATCTGTATAAATGCATCCAACTCAAAAGAATACTTTCATACAGTTATACAGCAACTTGGGGAAAGAGATCCAAAACCAAAGTGCCAGTAAACTTAGACATGGCCCAGCAAAACAAAAAGAGGCAAAAAAAAATGCCTACACATTAAATGAGATGCTTTTTTTTAAAGGAAAGATTTCTTTCCCACATTTACTTCCTACTGTAATAGCTACTTTTCTGTTCATTAAAATGAATGATAGTGCTCTTTGATACAATCATTAACAGCAAAGCTATAAGGCTTTTATACCCGTTACATTCACTTCTCACCCTCCAAATACTGATGGTTAACATTATAGATGTTAGGGGACATGACCAGCACAAATGGGAACACCACCACAAATGATCACCTTGTGCTTTCGGATACATTTGTTTCAGTGTACAGTCCCTTCATTTCACATTTTAGTAAGATGCTGATGCAGTGCAGAAGCGTGCAGAGCATCCTCTCTTTCACAAGGTCCATGCAGAAAACATCTAAAAAAAATTGTAAAGTTCTGAGATACAAATGATAAAAAAAATCCAGGATGATCAAGTTTCACAATGTATAGTGTTCTGAACATGAGTCCATTTTCTTCTAAATTCTGAAAGAATAAAGTGGTGAGGAAAGTGAAAATCCACTGCTGCATTCTGTGATCTTCCCCATTTTGCTGGCCAGAACCTTACTCTGGCATGTACGGACGGAGGTGATCCTCTATGGTACCAACCGTCCAGTGAGTGAGCTGCTCCTGTGGCAGGTACAGGCAGATGCTGCATAACTTGAAGATTGTAGCTTTGTTTTTTGGAGTCTAGAGTCAAAGAAAACCCAAAGAAAAGCTATTAAACATGAAAGTCAACTCAAGGCTAATAAGTAGACCTCCAGCAGATCCAGCCCAATTAGCTTGCTACTGGTTGTGGAGGAACACCACAGACATTTAAAAAGTCACCTTTCATCCATATACGCAGCTCGAACTCAGAACTAGTCTGTTGACCTCTAATGCCTAATATTTTCATTATTCTGTTCATTATTTGCTAGAATCATTTCTGTAGTATCACCCAAATTAAACCAATGTTTTTATTTCTCCAAAACACTATCAAGTCTTTTAGAACTTAATTTTTAATACATGATTAAATTATTTGTGAACACATCTGTGGCTCATAGCCAGCTTCTGCATGCATGAATTCTATTTATAGCATGAATTTCCTCTAAAACCACTGAAATTCAAGCATGAATGCATGATCCATTTTTCTGCTTATTTTGTAGCGAGTTCACTGGTGTTCCTAAGAAAAAGCATTTTATGATTAAAACACACTGGTTAAAAACAGGGATGAAATAAGCTTACCTGCAAGTGCTGTCTGTCAATGAAGAGAAACACTGACTGGTTAGGGTTGTTGACAACAATTCCAGTCTTGTCCTTTCGGCTCAGAACATGCAGAAACTGTTTTTCATAGTCACCGTGATGAAATTCAAACTTGGCCTGCATTGTGCGAGAGAGGGGAATGAAGTATTTATTAAAGCAAAACTCATATCTAACCAATTAATTTCCTTCAATCCGGGGCTTTACAACCACTTTTCTATCTTTCCTTTTCTCATCTATGAGAAGCCTAAGTCAGGGACCACAACAACACACTTAAGAGTCTTGGCACAATTTAAAGAATTCCCTGGTTTCATTCTGCCAGGATTGACATCGGTCATTGCAGTAACAGACCAGCAATTCAAAGGCACAATTTTAACTGCATATATAAAACTGGATTTAGCTTGTGGTACCAGAATATCCCTGTCCAACAGAAGAGCACATTTCTTCCAGTAGCTTTCTATTATTGCAGAACCAGCACTGAAAATACACATAGCATTCAAAAAAGCATGCACATAAACAGCTAAAGCTGGTTACTGAAAAATAGTCTAAAACTTTTGAAATTTACTTCAGGGCAAAATTATAATCTACAAATTCCATCCCTCTCAGAACCTCTTATCTAACAAAACACAGCAACTTGGGATACTCGCAGAACCTTAATGGCATCATCATATTTAGGCAAAGATTCAACTGTACTAAGAGCCACATCTAATTCACTTCTACAAATACTGACGTGCTGTAGGTATCTATACATACATGCCATTCGGAAATGTCCTTCAGACACTTCAATTTTGGAAGTGCAAGTGTATCAGTGATTAAACACAGAAAGCAGAATTTGTCATTCAAAGCTTTGCTTTATAAACAAAACCAGGCAGTACACTACTAACATCCACAGAAGTCACATACTTTATCAACTCCGTGGGTAAGAAGACACAGTACTTATCCTCCCCTACAGGTGCAAGTTACTTACTGAAGTTAAAAAAACCCCACACAAATACACAACACAAACCCAAGTACCTGAACAGGCCTAAAGGGTTCATCAGATCCCTTCCACCGAGAAAACAGGAGACAGACTATCTTCTCAATATCATTACGAGGCCAAAGAATGAAGTCCATCTCCTGGGTACAGCCGATCACATCCTGTAAGTAATAAAGTTCCACGCTTACATTCCCTCCATTAGTCAAAGACAGACATGAGCAACTATACAGGCACATGATTTAAAGGTGGTACTTAGTACCACGTTTGGATAATTTTCCATTTGTACTACTCGGAGCACAACTAAATTAGGTCTTCCTTTCCTTGCACCGAGTTTTAGTATCAGTACCCAGTTAATCTGCATTCCAACTTTAAGAAAACATTAACAAAGACTGTCTACCTTCCAATATTCATAGAGCAAAAACCACATAGCTCTACAGCAAGAGCTGTTGCAAGAATTCACACATGCCTACTAAAGTACAAGAATGACAAGAAGGTATAATTCTCAAGGCGTATCTGAATGAGACAGATGAAAGGTAAAGCTTGAACACCACATATTTAAACAGAGAATACATATGCTGTTGCCCTTCAAACTAGACCCCATAAATACATGCCCTCAGAACACCCGTGCAGCAGAAGAGTTGAGAAAATAAAACCAGCAGGATTAGCCTTAAGATTCACAAAGGAAAGCACTAAATTCAGAAGAACTTTACCCTGCGCATAGACTGGTAGCGGGGTGCATGAAGCTGTACTACATCCTTCTGCAGAAGCTCTAAAGAACTTTCCAAAGAATAGCTGGAATCCCGCACACCTTTCAGGATATTTTCTTCATAATTATTGGTCATGACTGGTATCACTTCAGACACTTCAAAAAGCGCTGACTTTTTCTTCTAGAAAAAAAAAAGCACAGGTTACATGAAGATTACAATCCTTTCTAGATAATTATAGGTAATAGGTAATTTTTGTTTCAGAATATGATTTTACATTAGCATTTATGTATAAAGTGCATCTCGCCTCTGTCTGGACTTTGACACAAACAACACTGAAGTTTACATGCAGAATTTTATAAATTAAAGAAAATAAACCTAACTTTTTTATTAAAAGAAACTAAAACTAAACAGGTTTTTGTACTCTTCAAAGATAGAGGTTTACATGCCAATCTTGCAAGCACTAAAGCTGTATCTAAGCATTAACAGAACTGCCCTTTTATCCTGTAGAATACATTACTTCGGGCTGACCCGAAGTAACACTTGATCTCCACTGGGCAGTACTTTAAAGTTGGCCTTTTATGAAAAGTGAAGTCTTTCAATGTCACATCTGGTAACAGCAGGTGATAAGAGACCTAATCTGAAGCTAGCTCAGAGTCATAACCTGCTCAAAGGAGGCCTATTTTAATTTGCTAAATAACGCTTATACTCACTACAAAGATTTTAATCTCTCTCAAGCAAGGCCAGAACATTCTGGGGCAACTTGTATGTTAAAAAAAAAAAAAATCACTTTCAGTTCTATGCCTTACCAGCTTTCTTACAGGTCATGAAAAGTTTTGACCTATTTCAGAACTATGTGACAAAGCATATTTTATCAAATAAGCCTCCTCACACAGAGACAGAACGTAAGTAACAGGCAACTATTTGCTGACCAAGCTAGGCTGAGCTATACTCCTGCTTTAAGTAAACTGGTACTGAATGGACATCTTCAGTTCACTGGGATATAAGCAAATTTTCATAGGATTTAAAACAGGTATTTGCAATGCATTTCTACAAAGCAACCAGAAAGTAGCATGAATGCTTCAGCCAAAACCATTAAGAGTCATATCACCTAAGAAAATCTGATTGTTACCACTGTTTAAGCATTCATATTTCTCTTTATTACTAGGAGACAGTACCAAGAAATCACATCCCACTACACCCACTTCTGTTTGCACTAGAGTTGATGAATAAAAGCAAACTCAGCTTAGAAATGTTAAAGGAAACTTTTCAGTTAAAAAAGTTAAAGTCTTCAATAAAAGTGATATAACTATTACGGCAAATGCGAAAGTCTATGCATTTGAGGAGCATTAGACAATTTCAGTGCTTATCGACACGCATTTTCTGCATTATGTACTCTGTTGCCATTTGTTTCTGTCTGCATTTCCTCATCATTTGTTCAGCACATTCACTTACTATAAGCATCTACTTTTCTTCACCTTCTCTGGACAGAAACTTTCCTATAACTCTGGGTCTGTAATTAGCTTTAGATATACAACCAGGCTCCCCAGGCTGTCCCAGGTGCACAGAGAAAGCAGCCAAGCAAATCAAGACTTCCTCTTTTTGCTCCCTTTCCAAACGGCAGCAGCAGTTTCACACATGCCTCCGCACTCGGGCCATTTCAACACTGCATTTTGCAACCCCTCCAACTGCCAGGCCTTCCCTTCTGCTTTAACCAGATAAAGGCAGTAACTTCAGCAATCGCTCCAGACAGGTCTCCCTTTTCGACCCAACTGTTCGCAGCCAACAATTATGCAATTCAGACCTCAATTAGGCTTAACAAATTACAGTATTAACGTAAAAAAAATATCCGGCCAATAAAGGCACTAGCACCCTCTGCATTACAAAACTACAACCATATGAAAAACCAAAATAACAAACACAAAAGAAGTAAATATTATAGCGTTTGGCAATTAAAACATATGCTAAAAGACAATGGAATCTATTAAGAAGAAGCCGTAAAATGCAATCAAGCAGTAAGGCTCTGCATGGCGCAGTTAACGTGCACTGCAACAGGCAGCACAGTAAGAGAGAAACGTTAACACCAAGTTACCTTGTCTTTGAACACAAAGGCAATGTACATCTTGAAGTCAAACTGGTCAGCTAAAGATTCTTTTTTCTTTCTAAGCTGAGCACGAAGTCTGTTCAGAGCTTGTTTCTTCCGGGAGTTTGGGTCCCCCATTTTGTAATACAGGTGGTACTAAAGCCTTTGGAAACTGTCGCTAAACTATGGGCACCTTTTCGTAAGACTCGAGTACAACAGAAACAAGTCGTTTTATTCCTGCTAATACGACTGAACAGATAAAACGCTAATGTAACCCAAAACCACACCTCAAGCAATATTTTACGAGTATGTCATATTGGAGGGGTCAAGAAACAAACTAAGTAGTTGTCCAGGCATGGCTGGACAGTAAATTTTACAATAAACCAAGAAAAAAAAAATTAAGACAAAAATTTGAACAGTTTAGCTGCAGGAATAAGTGGGCAAGAATGAAAAAAAAAAAACCCAAAACAAAACAAAAACAAATCTTATAACAATTTATGTGTACAATAAAAAGCAACTGGCACAAGCCCAATCCATGGAGGGGGTACTTTTGCTCCGCTTACAAAAAAAAAAAAAAAAGCTGAAGTTACAAATTGCGTTTTACCCCAGCCAGATTCATGACTCTACTGATTATTATTCTCAGCTTTCCACTACTGCTATGTTGCCCGACTTTTTATTTTTTCTCCCTCTTTAAAATTATTACACTTGGTGGAGAGCAGAGAAAAGGGTGCAAAGGAGGAGTGCACATCCTGGGAGGTATGACATTTCTCTGCCAACAATAAAATCAACTACAGACAACACAGTGCTGGTTTGCAGGGGAGCAAAGAGAAAAAACAGCAGAGTCATTTCTAACTTCATCTTGCTCATCATCAGGCACATCATTGCCCTGAGGCTACTGCTGCCAAAGAGAAGAGGGATCATGATGGCCATAGACGAAGGGCGGGCAGGGGTTCAAGGGACAGCATCATCTCACCTAGAGACTAAAACCCGAATCTGTGCCCCAAAAGCCAGGCTCCTTAGCAGCGGGAGAGCCCTACATCCCCCAACGGCTCACACACTCCCTGGGCTGCTGATCCCCCGGGGATCCTCCTCTCTCTCTGCTGCTGTTCTCCACAGCGAGCGCGGTTAGCCGAGGCTGTGCATGGCCAACGCTTTTCGCTCCTCCTCAGGCCTCTCTACAGAAGGCGGCAGAGGCTGCAGCGGGCGGGCTGTGCCCAGTGCAGCGGGACACCCACAGTAGTTCGGTGTCTCTCCTCTCACTTCATGGTCACGACTTGGGAAACATGGAGTTTTGCTCCTGCTTTTCCCGCAAAACAGGTTTTTGGTGTCAAAATTTTTGCGAGGTTTTTTTTTATATATATAAATTGCAAGTCTAGATTGCAATTTTAAACCTCTACAACACCCTCCCCCAAAAAGCAAGTCCCCAATTATCAGGTTATTTTCTTCCTCTCTCCAGACATTTTCCCCCCCAGGTGTTTGATTAGTCGGGTTTAAAAGTTTTTAAGTTAGCAAATTTGTCGGACCAGGTTAAGAAGAGGGGGAAAAGTATTCCCCCCTCGCCTCTCGACAAAAAGAAAGGACAAAAAAAAAAAAAAAAGGGGGGAAAAACAAAAATTAAAAGGGAACCCCTCCCAAAACTTCCCCCCCCGACTTGAGCAAGAGACTGAGAGACTCAGACGAGAGACCGAGACCGTGGCCCGCTCGCTACCCGCAGCCGGCGGGCGCAGGAGGAGCAGTGGAGGCGGCGGCGCTGCTAGCAGCACGGAGAGGAGCCATGTCAAGATAAAGCCACGAAGCCGCGGAGCCCCCCCATCCCTGCCGCAGTGGACACGGTGACCGGGCCGCCCGCTCTGCCGCTGCTCAGCCCCAATCTGGTCCCCATAGTCTAGCTCAACGCCCCGGTGCCGGGGAGCGGGGAAATGGTGGCGGAGAAACGAAGAGGCGAAGAAGGAAGAGGCGACGGCGGTGGCAGCAGCGGAAGGAGAAGGAGGAGGAGACGGCGGCTACTGGCTCCTGCGGAGGGCGGCGGGCATAGAGATCCCGGAGCGGCGGCGGAGGACTGGGACGGCCGGGAGAAGGATGAAAGGGCTGAGGAGAGCCTCTCTTCGCCCAGGAAGTCCCGGGACGTCCTCGAAGGCGACGGCAGGAGCGAGCGGAAGCGCCTCGGTCTGCGCCTGTGCTTCAGCACGGGAGCGAGCGCGGAGACGAGCTGCGCGGTACTGACCGACCCCTCAAAATGGCAGCGCCTGAGTCACACAGGCACCGCCCGGCCCGCACCGCGCAGCTGCGTTCTCCCGGCGCGCGCCAAGCGCTTGGCTTTCCGGGGGGGAACAACGGGACGTTGTGCTCTGGGCAACAAGGCTCAGCGGCAGCCTCGCCAGCCACAGACACTCTCTTTCGGGATAGAAGCCGAAGACAGTTCAACAGCAGCGGAGCATCCTCGAGCCGCCGCCACAGTAAGAATCCGGGTTGCGCTTCCCTGCTCCTTGCCCCCCTTCAGTGCCGCGCTTCGTGGCACCGCCCTCGTGCGCCACGTGATGCCGAGCGGGGCGTAGCCCGCGGTCCAGGGCCCCGGGCGGAGTTGCTCAACGTCGTCCTGGGGCCGGGGGGGGGGGGGACCGGGGCCCAGGAGGCTCCGGGGGGTGCGGGAGAGGGCTGTCTGCCGGGAGGAGGGGGGGCGTGCCAGAAGCTGGGGACTCCAGACTTGTGGAGAAGTGTCACTGTGTTGGGGGGCAGGGGGCGGCAGGCACCACCTGGGAGGTGGAGAAGTTAAACTCGAGTAAGTCAGGACCTGGCAGAGGGGCCCACGGGCACCAGGTGCACAAGTAATCCTTGGATTTTTCTTTTTCTTTATACATCTTAGACTGTCCTTCAGTACCACACACCATCTCGCTTCAATTTCTTTCGTTTTTCCTTCCATTCTGGCATGAGAGCTGTAAATACTGACACATCATTTACCTGCTGCAGCAGCAGAATATCATTGTTAGTGATCATGAAGAGCACTTCATATTGTTTAGGTTTTTGAGTTGGCCTTTGGCATGGAAAACAGCCCTGGGGGACTTGCATCCAAGATCCTTTTCAAATGGGACTAATTTACTTAGATTTGAGGCATGATACACTTAAACTATAGTTTCATCCTCTCTTTCTTTATTCGTTAATACTTGTAAGTGTTTTGGTCAGAAACGTAAGATTTAGAAATGAAAACGAACTGTTGCCAACTGAGTTGAATGTAAATTTAAAGTGCCCAAAGCTGTTCTTTCCCCGTGGATATAATGTATATGACTGGCAACACTTGCTAAAAGTTTGTTTTGGATTAGTGCTTCAAGTGGTAAAGAATTAAATCTAAGCTCATCAAGAAGCACCAATTCTATTAAATTTTCAGAACATATGCCCAAAATGAAATTGAGGAAACACTAGTTGCAAATTTTAGTTTTTAATTGAATTTCAAAACACTTGTTTGGCTTCCGTTTTTTTTAATCTTGTAGAACATGTTTCTCTTGAGACTTTTTGACCTTTTTGCCAATAGTCTCCAAGTTTGTCAGGTTTATAGAGTCTTAGCTCAGTGAACTGGGAAAATACTATGGATACCTGAGTAAGCAAGGTAGGAATTAGTGATAATAAACTACCCTCTTCGGTGTGTGATTGGCTAAAGGAGTGTCCCAGATCCTGTTGCACTTGTGTTTGGCCAAGCTTGGTAATTATAGCCTGCCTCTAGATAGTTAGTTCCATATTCTGAAAAGTTTCTTCTGAAACATTTTTGTCTTCTACTAGGCAGCACTGTGAACCTGCTACGCTGACTTCTCATCTTTGTCACCCCCTGTGCTAAGGTTCCCATCCCAGGGCTTAGAGCAGGCATTTGAGATCTTCCATAAAGTTGGTTCTGGGACCTGAGAAAATCCCTGTCCTTCTTGCAGCTGGCTGTGTTCCACTGGAACCATAAAGCTCTCTTGACACTATGGAGAGACCTGAGCGTGAGAGGGAGCAGCTCTTACAGGAGGTGTGTCTGTTAAGAGCA
>JAAGNO010010934.1:0-34781 GCA_033439905.1 Ceryle rudis | reverse complement strand
ATCACTAAGACCAGGCTGTGCTGAGAACTAAAAGCTAAACCCAGTTCCTCAATGTTTTATTAAAATGCCTCTTGTATGCAAAATGCTTGTAAAAAGTGCCGTGAAAGATGTGCCTTCCCTCTTTCTACTCTGAACTTTTTAGGGTATTTTTGCTTACAGGTTGAGAGGAAAGGGAAAAAAAAGCCTTTTTTAATGCATCCCGTGCTTTTGCTTTAGTGCACATCTGTCTAGAACACGATTCTTACTTTAATTATGGTGATGAAGTAGTTTTTTGTCAGACTTGGTGAGGTCTTTCGGTGTGGGTGAAGGTGTGGCACAGGTGTTTCAATCCATGAGGTACCAGTTGCAGGCCCTCCTAGGAAGAATCTTGTAGTTCCTGCCTTCTAGCACTCGGAAGGTGCCCAGGTGCTGCAGTAATGGCATTGGTACAATTATCTACACAGAGGTAGTAGATCAGCTCGTGCATCCTCTTGACTAATGCTGAATCATTCACAGTGTATTATCTTGTTCATCCAGGCGTGTGATACGCTTCGTGTACATCTTCCTTGTTAGGTGGATCGCAGTTTGGGTTGAGGTGGGCTTTGCTATTAATTATTGATTTTTCCCTGAGAGTTTCCCAAGTGTCATCATAGGTAAACACTCAAATACGTTTTGGAGGTGTGAGACCTATTATCTCTCAGCCTTTGATAGTTTTGTTTTTGCTGTGGATCTGTGGTAGGTTTAATTTCATGTTGAAAAGGAGCCCTGTAGGTGGGAGTGATTTTTGTGCTTCTCTAGAAAATAATACTTTTTCCACATAAAAATATCAGTACCTAATTTATGGCATTGACATTGACCAGCTCTCTTGAGTCACAAGGTATCAGGCAAGATGGACCTGGTGATTTGTTTTTATTTTAATCTCTAACACTAATAGGAAAATGTCATGTGGAGACTTCCTCCAACGCTAATATTATGAATGAAATTATCTTGCTTTGAAGTATCTATATTTGATACTCTAAAAAACAAACGGGACTTTTTTTCAGTATGCTCATGTCTATGCAAGTTTTTGATGGGAGTAAAAGAAGGATGCTGCCTTACTGGCTGTTACTGGTTTGATTACTTGACAATGAAACAGTATTACATCTAGCTAATACCTGCTACCAGTTTCCTATGTGGTCAGCTACAGTATTTATAATCTAATACTTTTGAGGTTTAAGCAATTTATTTAAACTTCATTTACCTACTCAGTTTCCCTCTACATTTTAAGAAGGCATAATTTATTTCTGATATCAAATTGCTGTGTACTAGCATTATGCAATATTAGGCAACTGCTCACCATGAAAGACTGGTGAATGTGTGTTTTCTAGTGTGCATTTTACATGTCATCTTTCAAAGTTTGATTTTTTTTTTTAATGAAAGCAGGTTCACAGATTTAAAATACGATCTTGTAAATTATATAGTCCAGTGTTCTGTAGCTACACCAAGGATTTTACCAGTCCAGAACCTGTCTCAGTTACCTCAGCCCCTTTTCATGTTTCTCACTACTGCAGATAAAACTACGCTTTCATGAAGTACAATGTATGAGATACTGATGCAGAAGCTAAAAGGAGGGGCAAATGTGCCCATTAGTTTAAAAACAATGCACAAAACCCCTTGCTTGTTTTTATGCCTTTGTGAGTATGGGATGTCTGTTGTCATAACTGTTTAGAAATTGCTAGAAATGAGGTACTCAGTAAGTAACTTTCATATTTCAATCAAGTGCTTAAAACTGTAGATACAGTATTTAAAGTATGAGTGCAATAGGCTCAACTGAGACTTTGATTAAATGTCATATAAAGTAAACTACATATGCCTGCATAGAGTAGTAGATATTTTTTCAAAGTAGCTTCAAATGGTTCTGTTAAGTATACGAATGTTCTGATGATTATCTTTTTAATTAAAATGAGAAATCTTTGTTTAAAGTGGCATTCTTTTTTACGGCCTGTTACAGTCTCTGTAACAATCATTTCTTAAGTCTGAACGTTTTTAATTCCAGGAATCCATTTATATAAAACTATGTTTAGACTTAATTAAGGAACGATTCTTACAAAGCTTGTAAATAGCCAGGAAAAAAGGGACAGAAAATAAAACTGACATTCACACTTAACAGAATGATTGTTACAAGGTATGTAATATGCTATAAAAATACAATAAAGCCTTTTTTATAAGAGTTCATATTTTTTGTTCCTCATTTTGAAACGTATTTAAGAAAAATATCAAAGCTCTATGAAGCAACATCTGTTTTCTTGAATGGACTAGTGACAACTTCAGTTGTGTTTAATTAACAGTGCTTGGAGCTATACCTGACCAGTTTGGGATCCTTTCTAGGATGGTTTGGGAGACAATAGCTTGATATTTAATGAAGTTTAATTTTCTCAATTTTTCTGAATGAATGAATTTGCAATACTTCGTTTGATTTCTTGGCTTGTGAATAGGAAGATACTGATGCTAGAGTTCTTCATGAGTGTCTTGTTTCCATTTCACCCCCAGTTTACCATTTTCTTTCTAGATAGAATGATTCTAGGGGATCCTGATGGCCCTCCAGTTTCACACCAAAACCTTTTGGCTGTCTTTTAAAATTAATCTGTGGTTTTGGTGGGGTTATTTATTTATTTATTTGAGAGGAAACCCTGAAGTTCCCTAACTTTTATATTCTTATGTTTGTAGGAGTTTCCAAATAACCATCAGGTAGTATAGTGAGGAATAGTCAGTACAATTGGAAGCTGGTGGGTAATAGACTAAGAATTCCACCCCCCCCTTTTCCTCTGTTTATGTGTGTATATATATATATATATATATATAAATGTCACAGATGGACAAAGGCTTATACTTTAAAGAGGTTCAGTTTTCATTGAACCTGTAGGATTTATAGTGTCAGTAAGACTGGGATTTTTAAGACCTAGTACTTGTTAGCTATTGTTTTAAAGCTCTGCCTTGAGAACCTTGCAGTCTTCCTAATAACATATCTGTGTTGTGGTCATTGTGGCAGAGAATCCTGGGTCTCCAAAACAAGGGTGGCAAGAAAGCAATGAAAATAATTTTGTAAAACAGCTGGGATAGCAGAGGGTTGCCTCCTAAGTGCAGGGTTACAAATCCTGCTTGAATATTAAACATATGCTTAGTAATTTTTTTCCAGTAGAACTGAAATAACATCCTCTTAGTTTGAGGATATGTTGGGACTAATGTGTTGTAAATGCTGATTTATTTTCTTCTACTGTAGATTTTTCTGCACTTGGTGTAGGCTTTTGGTACTTCAGTAACTTCACCCTTGCTTCTCTGGTAATGTTTCTTTCAGCCACTTTGCTCCATTAAATGTATGCAATTAGAAAAGCAAATGGCAAATTTGCTATCACATCACTGAAGTATTTAGTTTCATAGACTTAAAAAGCAGAATTTGTTGCACCATGCTCTCCACATTGAAATATACACTATAAACATCAGAGAGAATAGGCTGACCTTAATATTTGCTTCCCAGACTAAATCACCGCCTTGCAGCAGTTATTTCCCACTGAATAAAAAGTTTAATTTCACGCCCTGATTAGTGCTAGGATGTGCAGGTGGATATTTATTTTATGCAGCTAAACTAATCTGCCTTGGCAAATTATTTGCCAGTCAGCAGAGCTATAATTCCTCATGAGTATTTGGTACTAAATTATCGTTCTCATTAGTAAGATAAAGCAGACTGTTCTAACCACAAAGTTTGGTTAGGCAAAAGGTTTCCTAAATAATCCTTGGAAGATACAAGACCTGTGCAATGGCCTCAACGTTCTTAATATTCTGGATATGTGGATATTTGTGATATGGAAGAGGTAATGAAGATATCCGAGGAAGAAAGTAAAATTAATCAGTAGCTGTGTGTTATCTCTAGAGGCAAGGCAGGAATGTACAGTGTTCAAAATCACCTCTTTAAGAGGTGCCTAATGAAGAAAAAATGAAATTACGATCTCTGGAGCATTTCCAGTGTCCAACAAAACTCTGATCTCTGGGCCATAAAAGAGATGGAAATGTAAAGTTACATTCATTTCTTGTTTATTTTCAGTTTTAACAACTCCTGTGGTAGCAGAAAGAACAACTTGAGACAAGAAGTTAAATGGCAGAGAAAACTTCATGGTCTGGTCTCATTTAAAATTCACTTCATGCTCTAAAAACATTTTAAGTGGGGATCAGAAGGTATTTCCTGATGTGCAAATGTTGACTGGATATGCTTGTCAAGTGAATGTGTTCATCCACGGTTTTGTTTTCTTTGGATTTTACTATGCTGTTAGGTTGTTTGTATCAGAAAACTTGTTAGTGAAAAGTACTTATTTTCTATTACAAAGAGAGTCACACCTGGAAATTATGAATTTTCATTAAGAATTGAGCGAAGGGATTCTGCTGACTTTCTTTCGTCCGTATAGAGGCATTTCTTGTCATATTCATTTTCTCAGTGATTGCTGCAACAGTATGTAGGGTATAAATGATCAGATCATGTGCAAGACCAGCAAAACCAGTAAGCTAAGCAACTTGATTTTGTTGTATAAAAATTTTCATACTAAATTCAACAATGCAGATGGAATAAGCTGTTTTCTCACTTCCTTGTCTGCTTACATTGTGTTGTCTCTGACCTCCATGTAGGCTGGTGAGATTTGTATAATATTTAACCATTCTTAGTGGCAAACTTAATTAATGTTTCTAATATTTGATATTTTCTTTGGTCTTCCTCATTTCCTCCTTCCAACAATTCAAGAGATGCTCAACAAGGTATATCATTTGAAGTCATTTTGTACAGGAGGGCTGAATGCAGTGTGTATTTAGCTGTGGGAACTGAAAATGTGTTGCAGCATAGCAGAGTTCAGTGGCTGTAGCTGAAGAGTAAGTGCTCAAAATACAGAATCACAGAATATTCATGGTTGGAAAAGACCTTGTAGATCACTGAGTCCAACCATACCCATAACAAAAAAAACCTAAACCCCCCCAAACACCTAAATACAATTAATACGCAATCAAAAATGAATCTGTTTTCTTGACAGGATGCTGATTAGTGCAGAGAAAAACTTTTTGATCCCACAGAAACTGTTGAAAATAAACATCCTGCGAGTGGCATTAAATATGTCTGCTTATTAAACAACAGTCCCTTCTAATGTGTCTCTTTCTGAGGTCTTGAGGAACTCTGGTGCTTAACAAATACTACCTCTGCTTTGCAGGAAAAGAAAACTGAATTCGCCTGGGGTCATGGGCTGGAGGAATTTGTGTAGGGTCATATGGTACACTGATAATAGAAGACAGAATAAAAAGAAACCGGTTCTTCTAATAGCGATCCTTGTGATTCTGAACATGTTTTGGTTAATTTTACAATTGGCTAGCCACCTGTTAAGATAACACATTTTATCATTAAACAAAATTAATTTTAAAAATGGCTTGAAACTGTCTTATTTTAATGGGATCTGAATATTCTTAGTTTTAATCTGCCTCATGAGGCTTGTCTTTCTTCTGGGAAGTACATTGTTACATCATTAAAATATCATCCCCTACTGAGAGAGAAATCGGTCCCATTCACTAAATGGCAATGCTGAAACAATGACAAGTATTTCTAAAAACTTCATTAAAATTCATTTTTTCTCTTTCATCTGCAAGTTCTGTGGTTCCATTAACCAATGGGTGCTCAGCCTGCTTGCAGCTGCGTGTGCACAGCCAAATTTCTTAGCTGTGGTGGCAGAGTGTTTGAGAAGCGTCAATGAAGACTTTCAGCTGTAAATTATTTCACTTTTCCACAGTGATTTTGCTTGGAAACAAACGATTGATCATAATTTTGCGCTCTCTAGCTGCTTCTAGTCCTCCTTTGTACTGAGAATGGAGAAACATTCAATTTAGTTTTCCCTCCCCCACTGCTGAAACAGGGTCTGTGCATTCATCTTGATGAGAGCAGCGGGAAGGAGAGAATGAGGAAGAATGGGAAAGCTCAGCAAGGGGTCTTTCCAGTCTTCTTGAGGGAAGGACATAAGTATTTACAGACTGTGAGCAGGAGCCATACAACCTCTTGGCAGAATCCACTGAAGTAACCAGTCTGGACTAGCAGAAGTGGAGAGCTTGACTTCTGGTTTGATTTCCTTCATCCCACGGTGAGAAGGGAAAAGTTGCAGGGACATACTATGAAGGAATGAAGAAGTTCTTACGTACAGCTGTATGTTAGCAGAACAGTAATAAGTGTACTTCTAACTGTAGTCTAGATGGCACATCTTCTTTGAAAGCACCTGGAGCAAAACAGATCTGAAGAAAATTGTAGAAGGGGAGTTTGGGAGATACCAGGCAGTGCAGAGCTGTGGTGTGGTTTTCCATCAGCTGACTTTGTGCCTATATGTGGATTTCTCTGTTTGTAGAGTCCTCTCTAGATGTTTCCAGCTAAGGACACAGTTATTTTTACAGACTGTGAGTTGTTTTCAAATATAGGAAGATGGATTAAATACTCAGGGGAAAGGTGATGGCTGTCTTTGCTTGGTTACAAAGCAGGGCCAGACTGTATTCTGACTAGAAAAGAAAATCTGAATGTTTCCAGGCTTGCCAAAACAGTGTCTAGTTGTTACAGAGAAAAATGGTGCAGCCTGAAAGTCTGTCATACAATATAGTCACTCTCCCTCTTTGCACATGTCATTTGTAATTTATTGAGAACAGTGTAGAATGGAGCAGTGTTTATGTGGGAGTTGCTTTTAGTTTATGGATAGTTGGCCTCAAATTCTGTTAGGAAGATGCTGGTGATTCTCCAGAAGGGTTGTTCGTTGGGTGTTCTTAATGCCCTTCCCTCTTGTATGCCAAAATTCTCAATGGGATTGAGAAATGCAGCCAGCTATCATTCATCTTCTGCAAATTAGAACAACGAGAAGTGGGTGTAGTCTCAAGAAACAATGGATCGATTATTTTAGAAGATGGGTGTTGGAAACATCTCAATAGTTTTCTGAAGAAATCTGAACAAAGTTAACACCCTCTTCATATACGACAGAAGGTGTTTTTTGTTTCTAGTAGGTTTGAAAGAACAAAAAATTTGCTTTCCTCATTCATTTTCTTTTTGTAACTTTTCCATTTTTTTATCTTCTTTTGACTGGGATGACTTCAGTGAAGCGTGTTTCTCTTGCACTTTGTCACAGCTGTTAATTATAATCAAACATAAATGTCCCCAAAGTTTTTTTTTTTTACTGACAAGAAGATATTCCTGTATATCCATATCTCACTGACCTTAAAATAAGACTTTATGCAGAGGCAAATTAGTACAGAGCCCATCAGTGAGGGATAATGTGTTGGCATGGGATTGGAACAGGCCTTGAGGAGCATGTGGTCAAGTCTGATACTGTCAGATTGTAGTCTCTAGGCTCTTTGGCTCAAAGAGTCTCTCTACTCAAAGCAGTTCTTAAGCGAGTGGAATTTTATTTGCTATGCTGTTGTAGAGCTATTCCAGATTTAACTACTTTGAAAGCTAGAATCCTCATTCTTACTTTTCAGCTTAACTTCATTCATGCTAATTCATTCTCATTTGTTCTTGTGCCAGTGTTGTTCCTGATCTTAAACAGCTTTTTTATTTATTTTTCCTTTTTTTTTTTTTTTTCTTTCTTTCTGTCTTAAGAGGTTTTCATTTAACTCGTTGATCATCTTAGCAGCCCATTTTTAAACAGCTGCAGAATTTTATTACTCTCCCTGGAACATAAGTGACCACAGTGATACAGAATATTCTAGGAAAAGTTTTATTGGTTCTTTATACAAAAGCAGTAATCCTAACTTTTCTCTTTTGGGAATTTTTCACTTTGTACAATATCCTGTAGTAGTATTTACTGTCTTCATCATTATCTAATGAGTAGCATATCCCAGGGCCTCTTCCCCTCTTCTCAGTTACTGAGTCCCTAGTTTGTAATGGAAATAATAATACTTTTTAATTTATGTACGTCTTGTGTTGGTTCTGTTACCCAAATCTTCAGGATGCTGTCTTTGTATTTATGATGTCTCTTAACTTTGACTTCAGTTTCATTAGCATACCGGTAATTCTTTTTTTTTTTTTTTTCAGCCATTAGGGAGAATACTTTAACATTCATTTCAATATTAATAATGAATTTCAATTTCAATGAATCAATCTCTCTACAGCTCGATGGTTACTTTTTCAAAATAACCTGTGATCCTCTACCCTTTTTAGTTACTTAGCCTCCTTACAACTCTGGTATTAGTCCTAATCCTCTTCATTTTAACTAGTAACTTCCTACATGTCATCTATCAAATGCTTAACCGCTTCTAATTTGTCTGGACTTCAGTGATCTTCTTAAAGAAGAAGATTGGGTTAGTCTAGCACTAATTCTAATTTGTTCTAAATTGGGAATAGATTTACTTACGCCTCCCGTAGTGACTGCTTCATTTTGGCAATAGTTATCAGTACTCGGTCTCAGTAGGTTGCCCTTTTTTGGGAGATAGGATGTAGAGTTTGTCTGTTTGTTGTTTTGTTTTGGTGGTTAGGTGTGTGTTTGGTGGGTGCTTATCTTTTTTTTTTTTTTTTTTAATCTTTTTAAGAGTTGGCCAATCATTTCTACAACACTTTAGACGACTTCTGGCTAGTGTTCTTACAGATACTTGTTCTGCATCGGGATGCTACCAGAGGCTGCCCATTAGGTATCTCCATCTGCTTCTTGCCCCCACTTCATTCTTTTATTCTAGTCCTCTGAGACAGCAGGCTTCTTTGGTACTTCTTGTTTTAAGAAGGAGTTTCCTCTAGTTAAGCTACACAAAGGAGCATTTACATCTTGTGCCAGTCTTGAGGAGTTGAGAACTGTCATAGAGATCAACTCAATACGGGGCATTTAGATTGGAAAAGGAAATTTAATATATCTTGGTAAGTACTTGGGGCAATTAGTTATGGATTCCAAGTTACTTACCATGGGTGAATAGGTCCCACGTTGTAACTGTGGCACAGTGCTTTGTGAGGGAAATGAATTGGGATAGAATGGCCATTCCTGTCAAAAGGGAATTTTTTTGGTTACTTTATTGAGTAGGATAATGTTTGGCTTGAGTGCTGGAGTCTGTTCAGAAGACGAGAGCTTGTGAGCTAAGCAGAAAACATTGTGGTTGAATGCTGGAGTCTGCTCTGGAAAGCATTTCCATTTTTTTAGAGGGGAAAAAAAAATAATATTGCTCGTGCAAATTTGTCTGCTTAATGTGTCAACTGCAGATCTCCTTCCAGGATAGTTGGCAGAGACCTGTAAGCCTTCTCTTTTGCATGCTTTTTTTGTCCGCTACCTAAAATTCAGCAGAAGATAAGGAAGGTGTAAGTTAGCACTGTAGGTTCTTTTGCTGATTATGGAGATTGTAGTTTTCCAGACTTCTTAATTTGTTCACCTTGGCTGTATTTTTTCCTCAAGTACAGAATTTTTGTTGCTGATGCTCTGAACCTTAGAGAAAAATTAGAATCTAGGTGAGCTTTCATACATAATGCTTGAACTGTGAATGCCACTGTTCTTGTTTGATACTTAACCTGGCACAAGTTCAGAGAGTAGCACAAGAAATGTAGCTTCTCTTTTCTTAACCACAGATCTTGAAGTCTTGAAGAAGACTGAATATAGGACTGGAATTTCAGACTTAAAATGTCAAGTGGTTGTGAAATCAAGCATGTTTTTACTTACAAGCACGAAGAGGATCTCTTTACACTGCTACAGTAAGCATGTTTGCAGAGCTTGCTGTTACTTTGTCCAAAGATTAATGGAGTGCTGTCACACATCTCCATTTGGTTTTGAATACTGTAGCTTTTCTTCTGAGCCCTTAAGAAGGTATCCAGGTGTTTCATGTTACAAAAATAGTCTTCCTGGTAGCTGCTGCTCTTGCAGGAGATATAAACTTGTGTCTTTTTATCTGTCAAGGAATATAAATAGACATGCTCCAGTGGGAGCTGGTACTGAGTAGATCTCGGTCAAGATACTCCAAACAGATTCACTAAAGAACTGAAGTAGCTGTGTTCATCATCTGTGATGAATTTATTAAATTTGCAGGCAGTTAGAATCTACTCTTCGAGAGTGCTGTGTCCTTTTGAATGAGTTTGTATCAAACTGTGAGATCTGACAGTCAGGCAACTCAGTTTGTTCATTCCTTCCCAAAAAAAATCTGGGCACACCTAAATATTAATAGTTTATGGGTTTAAAACCAGAGAGCTCATAATAATGAAGTATTTTTAAATCCTGTCTTTGATTTTGTTGATGAATTAGAGTCCACGGATCTAACTGTGCCTTATTTTGAGTACTGCTTTGGGCAGTGGCGTAAGGTATCTGTTTGGGCCATGAAATTGTATACTCTGTAGTAGGAATTCAATTTATTGCTGTAATGCATACAAACTCATTCACAAGTTCTAGGCCACAGGGGATATTTTCCTTTGCTGTGGAAGTCATCTCAACTGGACAATCTTCAGTGAAACTGGCCATGCCCTCCTCTGTCAGTGACTGACAGATCTAATTCTGCCTTTGTAGCCGAGAGCCTGTTAGTTAATGGAGTCGTGAATATTGTTACTCAGAGGCAACCTTCAGAATATTAAAATGCATTATTCCTGTTCTTCACTTGATATTTATCAAGCAAGGTGTTATATCTAATGAATGCAATGTTATCGTCAAATAAATACTGTGTGTAGATCATAACTTAAAAGGAATGAAAATTAAGTAGCTTCACTATTGCTTTGCAGTGACAGAGAGAGATGGCTTTAGCTTGCCTGTTTGAATCATGTGATGGAAACCCAGAGTGAATGTCCTCTCTGAGGGAAAAGGAAGCATTATGGGTTATATGATCAGATTCATGACACCCTTAGTACATATATATTTCATACAGGTCTCAACTTTTTTCCCCCTCCCCATTTCTTTTTACATGGAAGCAGATGAAATGGAGACGCAGCAGTACTGCCTTGCAAGTACCGTAGCAGGTTTCCTTTTATAATTATCATTCTTGACATATTTATCCTTTCTTATGGAAGTGAAGATGCAGATATTTAAGAACCCTTCTTGCACAGAAAAGCTCAATTTCCGCTCAGTACTTAATTAGCACTTGTTTATGACATGGCATCTGATTTGATTTTCAAAACAAATTGCACAGTAAAGAGGCTGATATTTAAACTGTATAGTAACCACAGCTCCAGCTGTGACTCAAATATTGTAAGCCTTCAGGGGTTGTGTTTAGGCTTAGAAAATAGGAACTCAGGCCTGTAATTAAATGTCCTCTAAAAATCAGCCTTTGTAGGGAAGGGAAGAGGGTACCACTGAATTTTAAATTACTGACTTGTTCTCAGAAATCATTCTGTTGTTCTGGGCCTTGCTAGGGACTGCAGAAATCAAATGAATTCAAAATGGAATAGTAGATTACTAAAGGAAGAAAGTCAGTGGTTGCAGAAAAAAAGCACGATCAAAGTAAGCTGTTCTGGCTCATGGGTTTATAGACAATTGCAATATATCTAATAATTTTAATATATGAGTAATATATAGATGACAAGTTCTGTGGCCACCAAAAACACTGAAGAGAAAGTAGGCATTTTATACAGAACAAAATTACATTTCAGAACTGTGAATAAGTTGCTGATGGTTGTGAAATAAGCCACTGCAGTGATGGAAGGCTCATTTTTAAAGCAAGTCCTCAATAATAAACGCGAATGTCTTGGAAAAGAAAGTAGTCAGAGTTGTATTACAAATTGGTCACTCACCTACATAAAGTAAAATATTCACAAAATAGCATGATAGAAATTAACAGCAAGAGTGCTTTCAGAGTTGCTTTTTGAGGAAAGCAAATACTGTTGGGGCTATTGAAAAAGAGAGGAAAATTATCCTAGTGGCCTGGCTTCTAGTTATGGAGAATGCTGGAGCAGATGCTAAAAGAAAATCTTATCCTTATGAATGATAGTGAATGATGAGCACAAATGGTGTATGCCCATGAAAATACAAAAAAGAGTAGATCTCGCTGGGCCATTAATTGTATTGCCGATAGAATTGCCTTGAGTAGATCACAATCATGGAAGGTTTTAGTGTTGACTGATAAAATAGTACAGCTTTCAAACAAGGCAGTTGTCTGTGTCCCGCATCTTTTAAAGTTGGGAGAAGGGGGGCAATTTTATTTTATTTAAATTGTCAAGCATATATGGGTTCCTCTTCTGTCATTTTGTAGTTGTCTGCTGTCATTCGGGAACTGAAATTCAAAATGTTTTAACAAGCTGAACTTATTTAATCGCCCGTTCGTGCTGAAGAATGCATTCTTAGGGGTCATTCACAATGTGCCTAGGAGAACCACAGAATTTAGGAGTTTGGTTGTAAAAGTTTAGCCAATGGAGGATTTGTGAGATGTTAAATTGCGAATTTCTATCAGTCCTTGTGTTTGATGTGAATGGGGGCTCACTTGTGCAAATATCTCACGTTAGCGGCATAAGCAGCAGTATGTGGGTAGTGATGTACCTCATACTGTTAAAATTTGCTTTTCTTCTATATAGTTTTTCTTCTTAGATGAGGGTAGATCTATCATATATAGAGGAGACGTACATCTCTGAGAGGATTTTGCAAATACGGTGTTGAGGGATGCGTGATGGGCTTAATTTCTTCTATTTGTATGTTTAACTTGTCAGCATTGAAAAATAAATTGAGTTTACGTTACCTGCTAATCTGCTGAATGGCCTGACTACTTCTATTACTAAATACTCAAGCAGCTTTATGTTGAAGTTACACAAAGAACTTGCATTGGTGAGAGTTGTCTAATTAGAAATACAGTGTTATCTTTGATATTGGAGACATTTCTGCATGAGAGTAATCCTGTTGATGGCAGTAGATCTGTTAATACACTTACATATTTGCAGGACCAGTGTCTTGCAAATTAAATGCAGATTAAATGGTTTTAAATCAGTGCCTTAAATCAATTACTCAAACTACTGTGGACCAATGTGCTTTACAAATGTTAAGCAGCCTGCTGGTCCTAAGAGAAAGCTTGACTGTTATCTTTCAATTTGTAGGTTAGGTGACAGAAACAGAAAGAAATAAAGTAATTTTTCACAATTTGTTGTGTGAACCTGGGCAGATCTGAGGCTGGTATTCAAGTCTCTCTACTCCTGACACTGCAATTTCAAAAGATCGTTATTTCTGTTTTTTTATGAAGGCTTTTTTTTTTTTTTTCCTTCATAGGTATACTGTGCTGTGGTAGTTTGAAAAAGCATCTGAAGCAGCTGAGCCAGAAGTAAAATGTGGGTTTCTGTAGTGTTCTTCCTAGATAACGTGGCACTTCATACCATTTCTTCTATTTTGAAAGCATGTAGAAATGTCAGCAGTTCCTCTCAGCAAAACTGTGGGTTAAATGGGTGTTGTCCTCATTTTACAGTGGTAGAGAGACTAACCACCCATGAAGTTAGTGCTGAAGTAAGGATTACATCTCAGAGCATGATGCTTCTAGCTGTGTGAGAGGTTCCCTAAAACATAGTTTGTTAATGTGTTAAGGATTGCAAGTCCAAACTCAGCAGGTGAATGCAGTAACCAGATATACTAGACTTAAATTTATCAGCACAATGGTGGTTATTAAAATTCATGTTTAACTCAGATTACTGCCTAGGACACCAGGGCATAATCTTACTGCTGCTTTGAAAGATTTAGGAGGATTTAAATTCGAACTGGAGAGAAGAAAAAATGACTAATGTTCAAAGTATATTGTAAAATCCTATATGCATACCTCTCTTTAGAGGCAACATTTTAGTCTTAGTTCTTGTTTTAATTTCAAATTCCAAGGCTGGACTACCTCCCCACTATAGCCGTGAAAGTTTGTTATTCAGTGGTGACACATTTTTCCTCCCTAACCAATTATATTTTTTAGTGTCACAGGTATCAAGGTGGACACAGTTGGTACAAACTAAGTATTGTGTTGATGCAAGAACAAATGGAAGTAAACTCGCCTTGAGTAGAGCCATTCTGAAAATGAGGTTTTTGTTGTTTTGTTCCATTCCCCCCCCCCCCGCCTTCCAGAAGGAGTGGTAAGGGGGCACGTTTGGGGCATGTTTGCCGATTAGGAGGGGAAGTACAGTGAATTAAGAAATGGATTGTGAAGTAGTTTCCAGAGTAAGAAAGATCTCTGGACTTGGTGTCTGCAGGTGTCCTTTCTGGTCCTCTTGTTTAGTTGTGATTTTAATTTCTAAGCATCTCATTTTTTGGAAGGGAGGGGGAACAAGTTGAATCCACTTGATAGTGAAGGTATCTTTGAACTGCAAATGAATGTCATGATAGGCAGCGTTTCATTTTGTTGATGCATACTTTTTTTTTTAGCTGTAAGTTATGCTATATGTTTAGTGCTTCCAGAGCAGTTGGATACCTTGCCTTTTCCTCAACCGGATAAAGCATGAAAACACTAAATGGGGAGATTATATTTGTCGATCCATTTGAGGCATAATTTATGGCTGTGTGTGAGTATAGTTTCCTGTTATTAAGGCTGCATCTCTTCAGGATTTCTCCTTAATCTTTTCATGTTGTCCAACGTCTATTCTGACTGTGTTGAGGATGGTGACAGTAAGAAAACTCTCATAGCTGTTGACACCATTTAACTTTATGTAGTGGCAAAAGCATTAATGACCATTAGTCTCTGCTGCTGCACCCACCACAGAGGCTGTGCTCATCCAAGTGTGTTTGTGTGGAAATTTTAAGGAAATACCTGTGTGTACTGAATTGTGATGTAAAATGGTGGAAATCTTAAAAATGGTGGTGGCTTTATTGGAAAAGTGTTCTTAAAGCAGCTGTTACCTGAGGAGTAAACAAGAACTAATCTGGGGAACTGAAACTTCATATGTGGCTTTAAAAAAATTTCTACATCACTTAAAATGCTCCAGAATTTAGACTTAGGTTAGCTAGGTCCCAGTATAAAAGGAGGTCTCTTTTTATGTCTATTCTCTCCTAGCCCCGAATACACATGCCAAAAGATGGATTCCAACTTATATCTTCTGGATACCAAGCATGGCTAAAGCAGGTTGGACTGTATTATTGTTATTCATCTCATGTGAGGGACTGTGTTGGACACCTGTGCTTGTCTCATTAGTGAAGTACATAAATGAGGGTGTAATGAAGTTATGGTGCCATGTTAGCTGATACCCCTCATAGCCATCACTGTTTCATGTTTATGCATGCTGTGTTTGTGTAACATCTTCTCACCAGTCTTATGAATGTGCACTTCCTGTAAATAAAAGTTCAAGATGCAGTCACCTGAAAGCAAAAAGGGTCAGAGTTTGAATAGAAATCTGCAACAACAGCTTGAATTACAGAATTGAAATGGGCCTTCAAACACAAAGCTGCATGGTGGTGATGCTGGTAATAATGGGGAGGCCACTGGGTTAAAACTCAAGAGAATTGCATCTAGCATCTAATTCAGATCTGCCTGGGTGAAACAAGTATGGACACTTACTCACATCACATAACAGTTGTGCAGTTTGACACAGTCTGACACTGTGGGGAGTCCCCACTCGGAATTGGCCTGGTGCTATATTACTCTGGCTGTTATTAAAGGCCAGGCTTCAGATGTCTCAGCAGTCTGCCTCTAGCAATTGCTGTCAGCTTTTCACTTTTGTGAGTGAAAAATCTCCCTTCAGAAAAAATAGCTTAATTTACAAATTGCCTGTACAAATCTCTTCTCTCCTGAAGATACGCGTGTGATGAATCCTGCGTCCTTGAGAATATGTGGCTTAAAGTTGCTGTTTTTATAGAAAGCCAGAATTATTGTGTTGTTATGGCAACAAAACCTGGAAATACGAAAACAGCACGGATAAGCTGCATACTGTTGTGGCAGCTGGAGTTGTGAAATGATCAGACATGGTTGTGAAGGCATCTATGGTACCATGAGCCCAGCTGAAACAAAGAATTAAGTCACTTAAGCAAAGTGGGAGAGAATGAAGAACAACAACAGTAAAACCCCTTAAAACACAAGAGTTTCACTGCAGATGCTAGCAGGATGGCTTTGATTCTCTTCAGTCTTGTCTTGGTATCTTACAAGTAGTACGTAGTAACTTGTTTGTGCAAAGTTGCTTACTGCAGTCAACTTAAATTGACTTCTGTGAAACTGAGATGAGCTTGAACACCTATAAGAAGATGGGCATTGAGTCTTGTATTATATTTGCAAATCATTTCTTTGGGCGAGTTCTGTGTTGCAAAGGTGAAGAAGCATGCTTTGCAGCTTCTCTCCAAGAGACCATTTCTCTCTCTTCCTCTCTCTTTAAGTCCACACTAGTGAAGGTCAGCTGGGATGTTGAAGCTGATGTTTTCTTGATTTAAACTTTGCTGAGCTGGAGGCAAGGTGTCTCAGAGGAATCTCAGCTCTGCAGTTACCATCTTGCTGAGCTCAAGTTTGTTGACCTGTGGGGCATGGCATCAGTTTCTTTTTCTTATGTGGTAGATGGGAAGAACAGTAAGGGAGAGGATTATGTAGTGGTTCTGGCTGTTTGTTTAGGGGTTTTGTGTGGTGTTTGTTTTTTGTTTGTTTGGTTTGATTTTTTTTTCCTGGTGTGTGATTTATTTATTTATTTATTTTCTACTTCTGAGGCAAGCAGACCTACATCTGTTCTTGCTGTGTTATTTTACCAGTGGTATATATATGCTTTTTTTGACTGAAAATAATGGGAGGGGAGGAACCCCAAATGCTCAAGTCAGTGAATTTTCCAAGGAAACTTTCACATTTTTCAACCTCAAATATCAGAACTTACACTTTTAAAAAACACTTTTTCATGTTGTTGCTTTTCTTTTGATTTTTGGTTTACTGATATTTCTAAAGACTTTATCTCCTTGCTCCTCCTTGATCAAAGGAAAAGTTACAAACCTGAGCTTGTGTTGTCAGCAGATGCTGTCATGGAAATAGCTTTGGTATTCCAATTTCAGTGCTGTGATTTCACCACAGGAAGTATCTGGCTAAGGGAGTTGATACAAAGGGTGGAAATTTTTGATCAAAAGGAAGAGCTCTCGTGAGAAGCAGAGAGGTTAAGATTTTTTTTAGGTGAGATTGATTTGGTGTAGGATGTATGTCAAAGGTCCTACCTACCTGTAAAATTAAAACCTTACATTGTAAAGAAAGCTACTTTGGGTATATTTTAAAAGCAATAATTTACATACATATCCATATGGAATGGTGTCTGTGCATCAGGTTTATCCTCTTGGTGTCTTTGTTTTTAATAGGATCCTAAAGTAATGATTTTTTTTTCCCCTTCCTTCAGCACAGCTGAGTATTGATCTTCTGCTGGGCTTATACAGAGTGTGAGAAGTAACCCAGTAACACATTGTATTAATGTGGGCTAAAGCAGTTTATATTACAGATGAGTTGGAGGAAGATGGAGTTCTGCAAGACTGGACACATACTATAAATATCCATAAAACTGACAATTTTATCTAAAAACAGTGCTAGCGAGATTTGCGTATTTTCAGCCTACTTAAACTGGAGATAATAGTTGAACACTACCTGAGCATGGGTTGCCCACACTGATGCCATTACCCTCTGCCCTTTAATGGCAGGTTTTTATATTTAACATTGCTGTGCTGCAGTGGAGAGCTGTATTGTATTTCTCTGTGGGCTAGGGGAAATACAATACCAATGGCCAGAAATACATGTTGCTTTAAGAATAGCATTTTAAGTAACCTGCAAAGCTCTCTTTAGCTGTTTCCGGTAAGTTTATCTTTTACAAAAAGGTGAATGCCTCCAGTTAATTCATTCAGCCTTAATCTTCATTTAAGCCTTTCTTTGAATGGCAGGGTTGTGCTGTTAGCAGTCTGTAACTTCCCATCCCTGATGTGTTCACCCTTGGATGACAAGCTGAAATTGACTTCTGAGGAGAGGATTGGGTGGAATATTTGTGTATAAATATGATCAATAGGCATGACATTCCAGTTTCTAGATTATATTGACACCTTCTGTGATTTAAGACAGACTATGAAATTGGGAAAATTAAGTTCTTAATTAGCTGAAACACTTTGAAAATGTTATTTTGATTCCATAAATGGGGAAGTTAAAAGTACCATTTTAGATGGCTTGTGAAACACGGAAATTCAGAGTTAATGCAAATCCCTTTCCTTTGCATACCATTGTGAGCAAGTATGCATCACACAAGATACGTAGTATATTACACTTATCTGAGCCTTTCTACCTCCCACTGTCCTTTGGAGTAGAATTTTTAGACCCAAGTTACAAACCTGTAAGTGTATTTTATGCTGGAAACTCTTAGTGCTACCTTAACTAGAGTGGTACCAGCAAAGGCCAGTATAATCAAAAGAAGGCACTTCAGGTATTAATGGTCTGTCATCTGGGAAAGACAGCGCAGAAACAAGGACTGGTGAAAACAGGACTCTTGCACCAGAATTCCCCTTTCCTAGGGAAAAAAAAAAAAAAAGCAAGCAGTGATTCTGGAAATATTTTGCTTTTGTAATTTTGTCATTTAGCATCTCCTCCTTAACTCTTGAAATGTATATTCGATTTTCAGTGGACCCATATGCTTTTTCAAAATTCAGATGCTAATTCCTTAGGTGGAAAGTAGAAATAAGCTTTCTTCTTGCCGTTCATTATTAATACTTGGCACTTAGGTAGTACTTTGAGAATGCAAAGTGCTATGCAGACTTCAGTTATCCTTGAAGCATTTCTGTATGGTAGGTGCTTAACATAATAATCCTGAGAGAATTTAAGGAATTAAATAAAACTAGAGATGAGGGGAAATCTAATGAAACTTCCTTTTTATCTCTCCACCAATGTAGATTTGTTCTCTGCAGTTTCTGGGATGGATAGCTAGACCAAAGTTGTAGAAGTGTCCCAAGCTGAAGAGGTTTCAGCCCATTTCTTAGAGTAAGGTTGGGTATTTTTTTTAAGCCTCATAGTTGTTCAGGTTCAGTGATGGTTAAACGGTTGGTATATTGCTCTTTCTGCTTTTTATTATAAAAGCGATGGTTCACTGTTCTCTTCTTGGCTCCTTGGGTTTTTCAGTTTTCGGTGTTTATATGTCAGAGCTTCATAATTAAGGACGCAATCTCTGACACACCTCTTAGGCAGGGTAGTTCTGTTCTCCTTGCTGTGTGGACGTGGAATTGAGATGCCATGCTACTCAGCCCAAACTCACGCAGAATGCCTCTGTCAAAGAATTAGATTTATTTCTCGGGGCATAATAAGATTTTAAATTGTTCAGAATTGCTGCAAGATCAGGCTTTGGACACTGATGTAGCTTAATAGCAACTATGTTTCCTTGCTTACAAAAAAGAGCCTGCTGTTCTTGGTCTTGCAAGATCTCCATTTTAATCCCTCAGATGATTTCATGCCTTAGACCTTAGTGAGATTGCTTTTAGTAAGTTTGAGTAGGGCTTGCTTCTAACAACACCATCTTTGATGTTGCTTAAAGAACCACACGCAAGTCTCTGCATGTTACACTCCTTAAAGAAGGGTATGGCATCTGAATCTTAAAAGCTCTGCAGGTGCATTGGTTTAGATTTATCAGCTTCATGGATTAAAGAACTATAAGTATGGAAACATTAGTATTGTGTAGTTCAGATATGATCTGCACAAGTTCCCTCAAGCGTTCTGCAATTGAGGATCTTGTACACCTTATAGATGGGAGGTTGGCCCCTTTCGGGGCCATGTAATTTATGTTAATCCAGAATCCCAGAGGTTGAACTCCACTAACCACTCTTCGGGGCAAATATTCTTCGCAAGCATTTACCTAAAAGTTGTGATTTGATCCTTCTGGATCTTACTCGGGTAAGAAATTATTGGGATCATCTGAATATGTAAATTATTTTCTATGTCTCTTACCTTTGATATTTAAGAGTAGTTAGTGAAGTGGAATCTCTTGTAAAAAGTGACTGTAAACTATAAACTAGGGAATTAACAGAAGATTAGAGAAGAATTTACATAACATCTATGTTAAGGGAAATTTACTGAGCAATTACATGAAAAGTGGGAGGCTGAAGGAAAGGGAATCATTTGCAGAAGTTGGAGCTGTATGTGCACAGCAAAGCTTGCCAAGTGTAGTAACCCCCTGAGCCACAGTGTGAAGGGGAAAACTCCTGCACTGAAGTCAGTGGTCTTTATCACAGTAAGAAGTCCAGCGTCTCCTATATTTGGAATCTAGGAAGAGAGTTATATTTGAACCCTGGTAGCGTCTTTTAGCCTCTGATTTGTGAGGCCTGATTGTTTTGAAAACCGATCCTACAGTTGTCCCAGGAACATATTCTTGGCTTTCTCTTTGAGGTATTGGATTGCTTGATTTGCAGCTCTTGAAAATGCTTCAAGAGTCTTTAGTAAGACAGCTCAATTACTTTTATTATAGCAAAACAGGAGTACAAACTGCTTTTAATCATCCCCATACATGCTTGTGGAGATGAGACCAAAATGTCTGAAAGTAATAAAAGCTGAGAAGTTGTGAAGAGCACTGCTTATGACAGCAGCTGCATGTTGCCCCTCACATTTTTGGTGCAGTATGTTCCGGCTAGATGATCTGACAATTTGTGGCCTAGTTGGACCATGGGATATCTTTCTCATGGTCACACTCTGAGGAGTACTGTGGTTGCCTCCTTATTTTATAAATATTATTTTTATTTTCTTACCATGGCAAGACTTTCACATAAAAATGCCAGCCAAAAAGTAAGTTAGAATTATGTTGTTTTAAGTGTAGGGAATAGGGGTCTGTGCTGTTAAGGAGGTGTAAGTTTTAACTCTGTGGGGTTTGGCTATTGTTTTTTGGCTTGATCAAGACATACAACTTTAAACATTTTTTTCTTATTTTCAAATGAAAACAGACAAAAAACTTTTGGAGAAAGTTATGAAAGTATTAATTTGCTCTGAGCCATGCGGTCTCTTTGGTAAATTCATAATTACGCAAGAATTTTTTTTTTTTTAAATGGATATTCTTGTCTCTCAGGTATAGAACTGCTCCATAACTGGTAAATCTGTATTCATGTGTTAGGGTTTTTAAAGGCATATTATTTACACAATTCACTGAAATGGCTCCTTTGAAAGCTGGGTGGCTCTCTCATGTAATTACGTATTTAGTATGCCTTGTTTCCACTGCTGGGATAGGGAGGAGAAGAAAAAAAAAAAAAAAGAACGAAACCAACACAAAGCCCCACAAAAAACTACTGAGATAATAATTAAAAAAAAAAAAATTCACATTTCATTCTTGCAGGCTTTTTAAAAGTTGTACCGTATACCTTGTTCTTAGATAAGAAGGGTATATGGTCAAGTGCTATCCAACCTAAAAAATGCAATATATATGGCAGGTGTTTTAATTGTGAAAGTACACAAGATGCACTGGGAATTTTATTTTATTTTTTTATATATACTTATGTCATATGCACTTAATCAAAGAGAATACCTCTCTGAACAGGAGAGGAAAAAATAAGAGCTACCTTTTAATTTTTATTTATAAGTGAAAGGTTGAAAGGATGAAAAGTGGACCACAGAAAGGAACCAAAATCACTTTTTATCCAGAAATAAATTTCTGGAATTGTTAATCAGTTTCATGACAGTAACTTTTTTAATGTAAATAGCAGCTTCCTGAACTGATGCATTTCATACAATATATTGCATCCTGTGGTGACAGGAATAGTGCACGTTGGACACAATGTGAAAGTGATATGTGTTGTATTTCTGGCATTGGCTTAGTTAAATATGTTACCAAAAAAAGTATAAGAGGAACCAAATGCAACTCAAAAGTATTGGGGTTTGTTCTCGTATTTGTTGTGTTATAACAGGCCGAGGTACTGAATGCCGCCTTTGCCTCAGTCTTAATAGTAAGATCAGTTGTTCTCTGCATACCCAGCCTGCTGAGCTGAGGGACAGGCAGCAGAATGAAGCCCCCATAATCCAAGAGGAAATGGTCAGTGACTTGCTACACTACACCATTTAGACACACACAGGTCTACAGAGCTGGATGGAATGCACCCAAGGGTACTGAAGGAGCTGGTGAAAGTGCTCACCAAGGCACTTTACATCATTTATCAGCAGTCCTGGTTGACCAGGGAGGTCCCAGTTGACTAGAGGTTAGGAAATGTGATGCCCATCTATGAGATGGGCCAAAAGGAGGATGAGGGGAACTACAGGCCTGTCACTCTGGCCTTGGTGCCAGGTGAGGTTATGGAGAAGATTATCCTGAGTGCCATCACGCAGCACATACAGAACCACCAGTGTGATCAGGCCCAGTCAGCATGGATTTTTGAAAGGCAGGTCCTGCTTGACTAAGCCGATCTCCTTCTGTGACAAGGTGACCCACTCTAGTGGATGAGGGTAAGTCTGTGGATGTTGTCTAACTCAGCTCTAGTAAAGCCTTTGACACAGTTTCCCACAGCATTCTACTGGTGAAACTGGTTGCCCATGTCTTGGATGGGTGTATACTTTACTGGGTAAAAAAAACTGTTGGGACAGCTGGGCCCAAGGAGTTGTGGTAAATGGAGTTAAATCCAGTTGATGGCTGGCCACAAGTGTTCCTCAAGGCTTTTAATACTGGGGCCAGTTCTGCTAAATATTTGTCAATGATCTGAATTAGTACCATCATTAAGTTTGGAGAAAACACCAAGTTGGGTAGGGGTGTTGATCTGCTTGAGGGTAGGGAGGCTCTACATAGGGATCTGGACAGGCTAGATCGATGGGCTGAGGCCAGTGGTGTGAGGTTCAACAAAGCCAAGTGCCGGTTCCTGCCCTTGGGTCACAACACACCCTTGCAGTGCTACAGACTTGGGGGAGAGCGGCTGGAAAGCTGCACAGGGGAAGAGCACCTGGGGGTGCTGGTCAACAGCCACATGACCGTGAGCCAGCAGTGTGCCCAGGTGGCCAAAAAGGCCAGTGGTGTCCTGGCCTGTGCCAGAAACAGTGTGGTCAGCAGGACCAGGGCAGGGATCGTGTCCCTGTACTCGGCACTGGTGAGACCACACCTCGAATACTGTGCTCAGCTGCGGGCCCCTTGCCACACAAAAGACAGTGAGGGGCTGGAGTGTGACCAAAGAAGGACAGTGAAGCTGGTGAAGGGTTTAGAGAACAAGTCCTGTGAGGAGTGGCTGAGGGAACTGGGGTTGTTTAGCCTGGAGAAAAGGAGGCTCAGGGGAGACATTGCTCTACTGCAAGGAGGTTGTGGTGAGGTGGGTCTCAGTCTCCTCTCCCGTTGACAAGGTATAGGATGGGACGAAGTGACCTTCAGTTGCACCAGGAAAGGTTTAAGTTGAATATTAGGAAAAATTTCTTCCCTGAAAGGGTTGTCAAGAATTGGAACAGGCTGCCCAGGGAAGTGGTGGAGTCACCACCCCTGGAGGTATTTAGAAGATGTGTAGATCTGGTGCTAAGGTACCTGGTTTAGTGGTGGACTTGGCAGTGCTGGGTTGACAGTTGGACTTGATGATCTTAAAAGTCTTTTCCAACCTAAATGCTTCTATGAAAAATAATTGTGAATATTTGGAATCCATATAACATCTGAGCATGTGTTTGATAAAGCATTTCCCGAGAGCTGGATTTTAGAGAGCATGCAGGAAACAGTACTGGGGTAGAGACTTTGAGGGAGACTTGCACTTGTCAGCCATCACATATTTGCTTTCCAAAGTGCTGAAAAAAGATATGGGGAAAGATCTGTCTCCTCAGCTCTGTTGTTTATATATTTTTAATACTCTACAGAGCATGTGTTATGTTTATCTGCTCCAGATTGAGTGGTAGAATTTCTAGCATGTCTTTTCCCCTATTGTCCTGGTTCTTGCAGTAGTTAGAACTACAGTTTCTGTTTGTATAGACATATCAGTTCCCTAGCTTACGATCAGCTGGATCAAACAGACAAATCCCCATTTCTCTCAGTTTGTATACTCCTCAGCTCCTCTCAACATGTCATATTCTATTTATTCTCCTAAATAAAAATACTGGGTGAATAGGATCTTAATTCTCATCTCCTAAGGGAAGTAGAAATTGTTATTGGTTTATCTTTAGAGTTCAGCTGCGTAAAGCAGCGGACATTGTACTAGTAGGGAAATAATAGTGAACTAGGAAAGGACTGAAATAGGTTTGGTTAGCAGCTGAAATTACTATTATGTACCGTGGACCCAAAAACAGCCCTTGGGAGGAAAAAAAAAAACGGGTTTCTTCATTAATCTATGAAGATCTGAAAAAAAAAAAGTTAGGTTGCCTGTAAATCAAAGGTGGTTTAGGCTCGCAGGTCATCATAAAGTTGAGTGCAGGATTCAGGCAGGGATAATAGGTTATTACACTTTATGTTAAAATGCACCCCAATTAAAGACAGTCATTCTGAACTACTGTCTAATTAATTTCTCTAAAATGTTTATAAAGAAAATATTCTCAAACTGGTTTTTTTTTTTTTTTTTGGTTGTTGTTTTACAGTGAGTTCAGTACAGGGAGTTTATGTTTTCAGTTCTGTGCACTATAGTTGTAAATTGTAGTAGTCCAAGAGCTTCTGACTTTTCCCCATGTAGAGCCACTTAGTTTTACAGGACAAGGTGATACATTACTGACCTGTAACACAATTTACTAAAACTGTGTTAGTTACCCTTAGTATATTGCATTTGCTGAGGGACTAGAAGAGAACAAATTTGATAAAAAAAAAGTCTGAAATGGTAATGTATAATCTTGTAATGCAATAGCAAATAAAGTAAATAACAAATTTTTAGCACTGGCAAAAATTTAGCCATTGAACTTGTATTGAGATTTGTCTTTAGGATATCAAATAATTGGAAGAGAGGGTAGGCTATTAGAGCAGAACATCTGATGTAGTAAAAAATATTCTTGCAATATAGTTACAAGAATAATTGAATAGGTTAAAATATGACTTCCCCTCAGCTCACGGTTACTGCCCACTCAGCTCAGCCAGGGACTAGGAATGCTTCTAACCTATTTTAATATAAAATACGATAAGCCTGTTTTAATCACCAGTGGAGCAGCTGGTACCAGCCTCTGTCAGAAGGATGATGCTGCTCTTGTTTGAAACTGTATCCTTTGTATTGTTTTAGCGGGAAAATATATTTCAGAGTTCAGGGAATGGGATGTAAAAATCGATTGGAAAAAGAAATTATTTTTTTTTGTCAAATAATTCCCTATCTTATGCCATTCAATGTGTATTAAAGATGCTCAGCTTTTATAAAGGAAGAGCTTTGCATCTTTGGGTCTGAAAGTTGTGCAGATGTCCAAACTATTAATGCAGTTGGGAGTCAGAAGAGAGACTGCTGTATCCTGGCCCAGTACTTAGCAAGCGATATCAGCATTCCCATTTGGCCATAGTCCAAATGCTGTGCCTCTGTGTCTTTGTTTTGAAGAATCAATGTAGATTGACTTGAGTTCAGGAGAGGATTTTGTCAGTCAGCTTTCAAGTAGTGAACATTGAGACCAATCCCTTGTTTGTGGAGCTGACAGTACAAAAGTGAGTGTTTGACACGTGGCTTGCTCGGTGGATAGGGATGGAGGCTGTTGAGATTTTTCAGAGATTGGGCTGTAAATGAAGTTGTTCTGTTGGGTCACTCATCTGATTTACACACAAGCTGTTTCTATTGAAGCACCTGGGGCCTTTTGTTCATGCTTGTGAATAAGCCTCTTTCAGTCACCAACAGTAATTTAGTGTCTCTGCTTCCTTCAATAGGTAAAAGGCAAGCACAGGAATGACATTTTCTGCCACACTGTGTGCAACTTCACACTTACTTTTTATGATAGGTAGCAGAACTATGTCTTACTGAGCAGGTTCAGAGGTCATCTTAGATGCTGGTAATTTTTTACCTCATACTTCCTAATTCTGGAATAATACTAAGCAGCAGGAGTGCATGGGTGAGTAGCGATATCCTCTTTCGGTACAGAGCATTCTGCAGAAGATATCTCTGATGTTTTCCTTTGTCATCGTGGCAATTTTAGAGGAAGACATTTCATTACCTTGTAAGTGCCCTGGTACAATGGAGTGCCCTACCTGCAGCTTGTAGTGACTCTCATTTGAGCCATAATAGAACACAAACTTTGAGGCATCGTAGGTTTGCCTTTCCACTGACAGAGTGGCCTTCATTTTTCCTGCCTCTGTCTTTCCATGCCTCAGTCAGTAAAAATATTTAAAGTTACTTTTATCATGTCAATCAATTTTAATGGCAATCAGTTCTTTTGAGTTCATTGTCACAGCACAAAAACTTGAGCCAGCACAAGGGATGGGAAAGCTTAAGAGGGAATAAATGACTGGGGCAAGACTTAAGCTAAGTCTGTGTGGAGCGGGGAGGAAATCACCCCATATTTATCTTGTATTATGTTATGAATCTTTGGTTGCTTATCTAGTGAATTTGCTCTGTATCATCAGAGGTACCGTGTTGTAATTAATCTCCCTTGTTACTGTGACATTCTTGGAGAGTAATAAACAACTTTAAGTAAATGTATTCCTAAATTGGTGAAATGCTTAACCATAGTTGTCCACTTCATATCTATTTATATACATATTTTTTTCAGGCTGATTGTCAGAAAAGCTTTTATTAGCTGCAGTGATGCATACTACATTGCAAAGAAAAGATTGCTGACATTTGGAAGGTTTTTGCATGTGGGAGTGGTTTGGTTTCTTGGTTTTGGTTGGTTGGGTTTTTTTGTTGTTTGTTTTTTTTCTGGGAGGTTAGGATGGCAGACAGTGAAGTTAGGGCTCAGATTTTGTTGCCTGTTACAATACCGTGGTTGTAATTTTTCTTTTTTTGTCTTCAGGCGGGGCATTATCTGTACATTCATGCAATATGTAATACTGTGAAGTACTCAAATTCTTGAGTTTCAGTATCTTTGTAAAGCAAAGAGTTCTGTATTAAAAAACAAACAAACAACAAAAAAACCAAAACCAAAAAAACACAAACCAAAATGAAGTGAGAAATTTATTTCAAGGTATCATAAACTTCTAGCAAGTGCATTTGTATAGGTTATGTTCCCCAGCAGATTTTTAATACTATTTCTGGAGCAGCAGTGTAAATTGCAACAAAGTACGGCAAAGGACGTGGTGATAGACAGGGTTAATCTCTCCAGGGCAGTCTGCACAGTACCAGTTTATGGATGTTGGTGATCACCTTTCTGGTCATTCAGGGTTATGTTGCTTTCGCATACTAATTCAGTGCAAGATTGTGCAAGGTTTTCTAGCCCTCTTAAGAGCAGAAAAAAACGGTGGCTCAAAAGGCAGCTGCCATTTCATACCCTTTCCAGCTGCCCTTTCCACTCAGATTTCCTCCCATCCCCCTTAAAAAGAAAAAAAAAAAGAAAAAAAAGAAAAAAAGAGAAGAGTATGAGGATTTGAAATCTCTAGCATCTAATCTATCACATCCTACAGTTTTCATAGCTATCTGCCAATTTAAAATATACTTGGTTTTTTTCTGCCTTGCCAGTAATTGGAGAAATGCAGCAGTGCTTATGGCATCAAAAACTCTGTGGCTGGTAAAAGCAATTGCCAGCATAATGCATCCCTAAATTTAATAGTAGTGGTATAACATGAACAAGCAACTGTCTGTATTTCAGGGTGTAATGGCTTTAACTATCAAAATGGCTAGTATTTTCCTTGATTGGCTGCTTTGGCTCCTTTTTTTTTTTGTATTTGTGTTTGGAGGAACAGAATCAATTTATAATAATTGTATTTTATTTAATGAATAACAAGGCAAGCAGAAACATGAAACTCCTATAAAATGTCACTGAGTTCTTGTTCACCTTGGATTGCAGGTTTTTCCTTTTATCCTTCTTACAGACAAAACCCAACCCCTTTCTTTCTTGCCAGTATTACACTTAAAGTTGTCATGTCCTTTTCTGCTTCCCTTGCAAAATTGCTTGCTTTGTGTTGTTCCTGGAGAGTGGCTGTGCATGGTGAAGAGTTCCGATTAATTGAAAAGAAACTTTTTGTTACTGGAAAAGCTCACACATTGGTGTAGAAAGTAGATCAGAATTTTACTTTCTTGATCCATAGTGCCTTTTTCTTGCTCCTATGACATCTCTGAAGCTTCTCTCAGGGGAAAGACTCGCGAGCAGTTTGTTCTTTTAAAGAAGTCTCAGTCTTTGAGGCCAGGTGCAGTTGTGTTGATGCCATTTAGCTAAACCTTGAAAGTTCCTGTAATCTGTGCCATCCTGTCTCATACAGTCCCATCTCATAGTTGTCCTTTCTCTGCAGTGCTCTATGCCCAGATCTCTGTGGCTGGGCTGCTCCAGCCTGGCGGACAGCATGCCCTCGCTGCGATGCCTGTATAACCCAGGGACTGGCGCACTCCCAGCTTTCCAGGTACTTTCTGTCTCTCCCCACTCCTTTTCTCTCCATCTGTGTACGTGTGCATTTCCTTTACTTGCTTGCTTTACCTTCATTTATTCTGCTTCATACTGTATGCCTCTCCTGTGTCATTCAGATCTCTGGTATTTAAACCTATCTTTGTGTAGATTCAGGGCAGCTCAGTGCTGGGGCATTTTCATTACTTCAATGTAATATAATTATTTTGTCTAAATTGGTTTGATACCCTAATCTTTTTAATTGGCTTTCAATTGTGTCAAAAACATACCGCTTAATTATATTTGGCAAACAGTATCCATCACACGGTCTCCAATCTGGCTGTTCTTGCAGTGTTTTCTCCTATCTAAATTTTCTGTATGCCACTTAAGAAGACTGAGGAGGTGGGTTCATTGCTGTAGTGTTACTTGATGCCAGCATTTGTTTACTTCAGGTTTGTTAGCAGTAGTCTGGACATTTTGACTACAGAAAATTATTGTACAAGTAAGCTGTCAATCAAAAGGCAGATAAAGGAAATGTAATTTTTTTAAATTTTTTTTTTAATTTGGTCTCTGAATTTCTTCTATTCAAGCTTTTCTCTGTCATGAGATGGCTTTCTGCCAAACAAGTTTGTTCAGATGCTTTGGGTGACCAGTGAATCTTATGAAATGCAGTCACTCTCCTGTGGGTAAAGAGTGAGGCAACTCTTGGGTGAGCATCTAGAAACCTAGACGAGGCCTTCAAAAATCATTGCAAGCTTTTTACAATGACCCGTGGAGATAAACAGCAGCGACTGGGCAGCAGAGATGTTATGTTCATTTTGGATACTCTGTCTCTGAGCTGATGTGTGACTGAGGAACCTTAGGAGTATCTCTGTAGAGAGCATGTTTATTTGGTTTATGGTAGCATAAATGTTTACTTCAATGTATATGATGCTGGATTACATTACTGTTGACCTAATCTGTGGCAGAGAGTTTTATTCACTAGCATCTCGCAAAACCGGACTTAACGAATAAGCTAGAATATTTCTGAAATTTTCAGATGTTTTGGTGAAAGTTTATCTGCTTCTAAAGGACAGCATGCAAAAGTTATTTTGAATTTGACTTCCTGCTCCCAGGGCTAGGAGAGTACTGTGGAAATAATCCTTTCAGGCTCAGGGGACGTTTGAGTGTCTTGCATGCTTTTGCTACAACTCTCTTTGCTGACCCAGCAGTAGCACTGATGGACTCTGGAAGGTGTTCTGACAGGCCTCCTTTGTTGAAAAGCTTTTAGGGGAGCTTTCCATGGGGGAGGGAGAAGATGACTTTTTATTAGACTAAGGGGACTCTGGAGACAACAGGCAGAGTTGAGACTCCTACTTCTAGTTCTGATTTGCATGATTTGACTAAATCAGATGGGCCTCATTTTTGGGCTTTCTGCTGTTGAATGAATCTCAGATCTCTTTAAGCTCAGGTTTTAGAGAACCTTAGCAGTATATGCAAAACAATTCATAAACTCAAATTGAGCCTCCATTCTTTCTACTTGAATTATTTTTGATTGCTCAGAATAAGCATACATTATAAAGGGAAAGGGAAATTAGCCTATTTTAGCGCAAGATGTTCTTGCTAATGATAGATAGGAACAATAACTTTTCCGCTAATGCAGTGCATTGATATTTGGGGTCAAATGAGTCAGCTGCACAACCATTCACCAAGTACTGCCTTCTGGGGAGAGTAGTAGGACTTTGACATTTGCATTCCTACAGCTTTTTGAGAAATGTTTCCATTAGTATTTAGTGACTGGGAACTGCGGAAGTCAGTCCTGCTTGCCATCAGAAATGGTGTACTGGTACTCTTCACAACACTGACTGCTATGCTGAGGAACATGTTTAGTGCCAATTGAGAGAGAAATTAAATTGCCAGCAACAATTTCTGCAGCGATGAGTCTGTCCATATTTCAGTCTTTTAATTTTTTTTTAATTTTATTTTTCCTATGGGCTTTGATCTCCATTAACTTGCATGGTTTGAAGAAAACTCCCCTTGGTGAGGTATGGATTCTGCATTTTCCAGTGCAGAAGTCTACACAAGAGTGGTTTGGAGCCTGCTTGAAGCTGTCATGTTGCAATATTTTGTGTTTCTTTAATGCTTTATTTGGGATGGAATCTTCAGGAAAGCATTAAAGACATTTTGTAGCCCAGCAAATTTTCTCATATTAAGTTATTTTCTTTTTTTCTGTAGCAAGCTTGAAGTAACTGGAGAAGCATATCAATGTTCTTTGCTTGTGGCAAAAGAGAAGATGCCATCTGGAAGGCTACTTAGTCACTGCTGAATTTGTCTAGTTATTTACATGCTTACCTTCAGCTGCTCAGATAGAAATATGGAAAGAGGCTCTTTTTGAATAGCTCGGTTAAAGCCCTGCTGACTCCTTGTAGGAAACATTGGCAGATAGTCGATTTAGAGATGATTCTGTTAATATGTCAGAGAAATTCATTTTTGTTCTTTGTGTGCTTTTTATTATTGGAGACACTTGTGTGAAAACAGGATCTTGTGGATCCTCAGTGCTGTTTGGCAGTCCTCCTGCAGGGGGAAAGGTTTTAAAACGAAGGCTGTGAATAGGGGAATAAGGAGCTAGAAACGGTTCTTCAGCGTCTTTTATCACAAAGGACTTTGCAACTGATAGTCTATTGTTTAACTGTGTTTCATAGAGATGATGGTGGAAGATGGTGACAAACTGGAACATGAACTCCTGTAAGACACTGTGGGAAGGGGTCAAAGAGGATAATATAGTAAGAGGAAAAAAAATAGCTATTCCATTTTCAGTGTCTTGGATGCCAAATTTTACTGTATGTCTGTGAAGCAACTGTAAACTAGGTTGCATATAGATACTCAATAATAATAATAAAATAAATTTATGCAGAGTATATTCTTTTTTCCTAGAAATCCGTTCTTTGAAGTTTCCAAATGGGCCAACAGGTGTCTGTTTTCATGATATTTTTCCTTGGAAGACAATTACTTTCCTTTTAAAATACTTCCCATGCATGCTCACAAGGCTCCATTTATGTTGCTTTTATTAGCCGCAGTTCTTGAAAATTCTGTTTTACATTTACATCCATCAAGTATGCCAAGGAAATGATTGTATTAATCCTTCCAGGTTTGCAGAAGACCGTAGTATTTCCTTGAAGTAACTTCTATAAGCTGTTGTATCAATGAGGAGACTTCAGGAGCAATTGAAAAGTCTTGCCATAGGTTACGTATCAGGGTAATCACAGGGAACAGTCCAGCTCTTTCTTTTTACCTTATTGACACCCATCACTATCAGCTCCAGTTTAGATGGTGAACTTTTGGGGGCAAGACTCATCCTTTTTCCCTCTTTTCTAGAACCTAGGCACCAGTGAAAAAGTGAGGAGTTGTCATGTCAGCTCTAATTTGCTAGATCTGAAACTATTTCTGTAACAGGCCCTAGTTGTCAGAGGACGATTAACTTCCGTGTTGGAGGTAGCAGCATCTTGCTGAATGCAGAAGTCTCTATCTAGAATGCTAGAAATTCATATTTTGCTTTACCTGAAGTGAAGGTCTTGATTGTAAAGAACTGCATGTCAGGGTTTGTCAGAGGAAGGGGACTGCTTTCTGATTGGTTTTGCAGAAATAAGGTGCCCTTTGTCTTGGCAGAAGGCTCTGTCCTGGTTGAGGCAAGGGTGAGTGTACTGTGCTAGGCAAATTGGAGTAAACTGGAACACTTGAGGTTGTGCAGCATGGATGTGATGTACACTGCTTCTTTCTTTGGGCTGAGATCACTTTTGGAGAAAAGCATAGTGATGGAAGTTTTTTGCACCCATGAGGAGGAGACAAACTCATTTCTCAAATGATTTTTACATAGTTTTTTTTTTTTTTCAGGGTTTGTTTTTTTGTGTTAGGAAGTGGAATATTTGTTAAAGAAGTGTGGTTGTTAAATTGTTGGAAACAGTTGTCTCTGTAAATTTTCTTCAGCCTGTCCATGCCTTTTTGCCTTAAGTTGACATTTTATTGCTGCGAAATACAGGGTAAATGTGAGTAGTAGGACTTTATTTATGGTTATACGGGAGGTTAAAGCTAAAGTCTTGGGGTGAGCAAACTATGCCTGCTCAGAAAAGCATTTTTGAGAAATGCATTTGAAGGAAGTCTGGTGGATTTGGAGCCAGTGTTTGCTGGTGTGCATAGTTGTGTCTCTAATTGGGAGAGAAATGGGGTGTCCGGTCAATGGACTCCATCAGTGTGGAGACATGGCCACCCTCGACCAAGCCTGCTTTGTATTCGCCCCTTGCGCTCTCCCGGTGGCAGTGTGAAATCTGCCTCTGAGCTGTTTACTGTGCACCTCTAAAATGGAATCATAATTTTGGTGGCTAATAACCAGAGCATGTGGCTCCAGCACCCCCCGGCTGGCGGCAGGCTCTCCCCTGGTTATGAGTTGTAGTTAGGTGGCCCCCAACTGTTTACAAGACAGCAGAGGTGAGATCTTTGATTGACAAGTCAGAAATGCATTAGATCATTCCCTCTGCCAGTCTCTGGTTCATGCTGTTAAAAATGTCAGCCTCTCCAAGTTTGAATGGCAGCCCGAGGGCCTCAGAAGCTTTTTGTTTTCTGAGATGGAAACACAAATTGGATGTGTGCCTGAGCGCTTCATCCTGGGCTGTAATTTCATCTTTTAGCTAAGAACCACAAGGTACATGAGCAAAGCACCCTGTAAACAATAATACTGGGGAAAAAAATAAACAAGGTCGTGTTTCTGGTACGTTGATCCACTGGTGTCCTGACCTCTATCACGTTGAACATCTCCACTCTGATTGCTGTTCCCTTTGGCATTACAATGAGAGGAAAGAGACTGACACGGGAGGCAAAGATTTAAAGTTGCAGTATTGTTGCACATTCCTTGTATTGGCTATGAAATATTGAACTGCCACAATGTGACACCTGGTTTTTTAAGCAAAGTTTCTTGTTGGAGTTGTTCAGCAGCAGTTTCTCCTGTTTCTCCTCATCTTACCACCTGGCAGCAGCGATTATAAAGGCATGAGATGGGATATGAGAAGGAGCAGAAATGAAGCCAAATTACTTGCGTAATTTTTGCACTTGACTCCAGCCGCCATCTGTGGTTCAGACTTTTGGGACCTTCACTGTGGAAGGACCAAGAGGGTTATCCTAGCTAGAGATTTTTATTTATTTTTTTTTTTTAACAAAATAAATGCCCAGTGACTACGGAACAGCTTTATTGAACATAGTTAGGGTTTATCCTCCTTTAAATCTAATCGCCTTGTCTGGCTGGTGATAAGAGCCTGTGCTGTTAATCATGATGCTGGGAAGCCCACCAAACTCTGAGAGCCCCCAGGTTGTGCCACAAGGTCTCAGCTCTTGGGTAATAGCAACAACAAGAGACTCCTCCCTCTTTTTCAGGTGGCAAATTAGTCCTCTGGATCAGTGGAGACAGCTTGGAGGTTTTTTTGGTAGTATATTACAATTTCATAATTAGAAATTTACATTTATTCTGCACCTGCATTGATTGCCAAAAGTTGCACGTGCTTTTGTTAGTTCTTCAGTCTGAGTATCAAGAAGTGTGACAGTATCTGTCACCGCGAAATACCACCCCAGTATGCACAGCATGATGATTAATTTCAGCTGCACTGTAGCTAAAAGGCCTCCCCTCTTGCAGCCTCTGCATTAATGGTGTCGTTACTATGTAATGTGCTCTTGTTGATACGGAGAGGGCAAGGTCTTTAGCACAGCGGCATTAGTTTGGCAGATTAGTTAAAAAAAAAAAAAAAAAGTGAAGCAAAACTCCGCTGGGTTTTCTCTCCCTGCTTGTCGGAAGTCGGAAAGGTGTGTAAAGCCGTGGTGACGAGTGGAAGGCAGACAGGTATTTTTAAAGCTAGCTCCACTTCCTCAGGACTGCGAACATCTGCTTGGAGGTATTGTGGAGCTGCACAATGCACTAATTGAATTACTCTTTTCTGGAGTTGCAGACTGCGCTAATTGAATTAGAATCGGGCTGTGCGTGTGCGCGCACACCGCGCATGTCTCGAGGAGGGGGGTGCGGGGGGCTCGGCCGTCCCGCGGGCTGGGCTGGGCCGAGCTGGGCTCTGTGGGCTGTGCTGGGCTGTGCTGCGCTCTCACGGCCCCGGCCGGTACTGCAGGGCGGCGGGAGCACCGCGCCGGCCCCGTGGGCCCGCGGCCTGTCGGGATCGGTAACGAAACTGCTGCTGCACGTTATTCAATGTGTCACTTCTTCAAATAACATTTTAGAGACTTTCCCGTGCTCTTCCGGTGGTTAACCGTAATTTTGCTTGCTTTGTATGGAGAAAGCAGGCATTGAGCGTACGCCGCTGCAGTCCCTCGCAGCAATTAGAAGTGTTCCTCTGCAGTTAGCACCAGCGGAGCCCGCTGGAAGTCCCTTGGCTTGCTTAGCATTTTGAATCTGGAGGCTCCGTGGGCAAGTGCTTCAGAGGGAGCCAGCTGCACAAGATCAAGTTTACCTATTTCTGCAGAACTGTCACAGAGCTAATACCGTATTTAAGTAATAATTTGATTAAAAAAAAACTTTTTAAATTTGTTTGGGTTAAAAAAAAAAAAAAAAAAAGAAAAAGAAAAAGGAAAAAAAAAGA
>JAAGNO010010933.1:136896-159850 GCA_033439905.1 Ceryle rudis | reverse complement strand
TGCTGGGAGCAGACACTGCCTGGGAAAACAGGCTGCTGCCTTCAGACAGGGCAGGGAGTTAGAAGAACTGAGCTGGACAGTAAAATCACTGAACAGAATTAGTTCTGTTCTCACTCAAATCAGGACAACTAAGAAATATTTCCTTTATAAGACTTTATTGTACCAAATTCCATGGCAATTTACCAGATTTTCCTGAAGCCTTTGGCATCATTGAGAGCAAGTTAAACTTTGACAGAAGAAAAATTCCCTTGTTTTCATCTGTAGAAGTGAAGAATCTTAAGGGAAACTGAAAAACTTCATAATCTCTGAAAACACAGCTGTCTTAGGTAGAGGTGGTTGTGACATTAAGAAATTTTCTGCATGAATATTTGTCCTGTATCCCTGCTTCTGGAAAAAAAATGATCGGAAAGCTCTGTGCCAGTAGAACACGTTCTGTAGCCATAGTTTGTGCTCCCAGGCAGGAAGCCTGTGAGAGGTCAGGGGCTCAGGAAGAGGTTTCCATTTCATAGCTGTTTTATTTGACTTCTTTGTAAAGATAAACAGGAAGAGAGAGTCCAGCCTTTTTCTTGCCTTCAGCTTTGTTGTGTGAGTCCGTAGCCATGCGCATATGAGCACTAGTACTTGAATACAGGAAAACCAAGAAAACAGTCCCATTGGGTTGTGTCATAAAAATTCTCATTAGGGTATGTCCTACCATTAAAAGTCACAAAGATTAGAATATCTTTGCTTTTTAGTGACTTCTAATACCTTTTTTTGCTTCTGCTATGGGAGGAAGAATGTGGGGACAGAGAGGAGAGAGTTACATGAGAGGAGCTGCTTTTGACATTGTGACTTAGACTTTGCTTTCAGTTTTAATGTATTTAATAAGTTTATGAGCTGAGTTATGACTGACAGAAATGAAATTCTTTATCAAAGTTTATAATCAATCAACTTAATGTATTGTCAACTTTGGTGTTTACAAAGATTGAATAGACATAGTATTAATATTTTGATCTAATTCATTTAATTTGGCCAACACTGAGGCTAACCTACTGACATATTTATTCGATCTGATTTTGATTTCAATGTTACATTGTGTTGTTCATTACAATGCGTTAGTATTACTCAAGTGACTGTTTGGATGATACGTTTTCATTTGTTAATTTTTTTTATTTAAATGGAAGAAATCTGAAAAGCTAGACCCACCAACCTGATGCTTTCTTTTGAAAAGCTCAGTGGGTCCAGGCTGAAAACAGAGGGAGGAGAAAGCAGCAGAGAGGCACTAGAGACCTAATTCTATTACAGAGGTATTTTTCATGTATCAAAAGAGCCTACAAGCTGAAAGTTTGTGTCCACAATCTGCTCAGGATCAACACTTGACTAATTGTTTCTTCTTGTCCCAGATACTAGTATTTTATTTTACCCTTCCGATTCCTTATATTCTTTTTCTTAAAGGACTAATTTCCCTAAGTGGAATGAGAAGAAATGGAATTCTTTTCCTGAATCATCTCCCTAATGTTCCTTCTCAGTTACTCACTTGCCTACTTAGGTCTTTAATCAATGGCCCAAAAGTCAGTCTGTTGTCTTTAAGTGAATGCCTAATCTTTTTCCTCCAGTTCCTTTCCACTGTCCTCTCACTGCAGCTTCATGACTTAGTGTACTTCTGCATGCCTGCCTTGGCAGCTGCCCAGCCATTCCCTCCAGAGCTTCCTTACATCATTATGTGTAAATTAAGTCTTGAGAGTTTGCTGGGGATTTTTTGTTTGTTTGATTTTTTTCACATTTCCCTTTTATAACCAAGTCTCAACAGCATGTTAATCAAGTTAAGCAGTGTATGTCCAAAATCGATATAATATACAGTTTGTCTAATCACCAAACATCCAATAGAGTTGTTCAGATGCAATGTTACCTGTCTTGAGGTAGTGCTAGCTGGCACCTGCGCTTAGGAACAATACCAGTCCTTCCTTGTCCCCCTTTTAGTAGTAGGAGAATCACAGAATGTTAGGGGTTGGAAGGGACCTCCAAAGATCAAGTCCAACCCCCCTGCCAGAGCAGGACAGAACTAGAGCAGATCACTCAGAAATGCATCCAGAGAGGTGCTGAAAGTCTCCAGAGAAGGAGACTCCACAACCTCTCTGGGGCGTTAGTTCCCGGTGGATTTACTTCTCTTGATGAGAGGGAGAAAAACTTTCATACTTGGGTACTGGCAGGCTTTGTTGGGATTCAGTAAATTCAGTGGTGCAGTAACTAATCAGTGGAGTTATTAATCAATAGTTACTTGGGTTATTACAAATAAATGAAACGTGTATAGCTTTTCTATGTTCTTAAGTTGTTCTGGGGCAGAATTCCCTCTAGTACATCATCTGCTGCCTTTTTCATCACCACTGTGCTTCATGGGTGCTTCAGTCAATGTCCTGTGCACACAGAAAGCCATGCTGGATTCTGTGCTCAAATGTAGTCAGTTTTGTGAGGACTCTCAACCTGCAGGTTGTTGGCGAGGTTTTGTGAGTTCTGGTTTTCACCTCGAACCTTTGATTTCCCTTTTTATTTCCAGTTAATGTATTCGAGGTACAGTGAATCTAGTATTTTTAGAGGGTGGAGCTTCCAGAATCCGTTGAACTTTCAAAATGCACAGCAGTGCACATGTAATACAGACTTATGTGCATTATTTCTAACTTGCTGGAAATACATTTTGGCTTTGCTCTGTGGAACCAATTATTTAATATACTGTGAAATGTTCCAGGAAAACCTGATGCAAGCATTCTGTGACTTCATTGCTAATGTATTCATTCTGAGATATGTTAATCTGTTCTTCTGCAAGCACTACAGGCTTTCAAAGGTAATTGGGCTTTCAGATTTCCTGAAGTTGAAACATTTAAAAAAGGAAGTTTTCCCAATTGAGCTGATGTGAATATACAGTAAGAGGCTCCGATTTCTGTAATGCTTTACTGCCTTAAAAGAAATCTTAAGTTTCACATGTGGCTATAAAAATTTATTACAGATAATACCCAAAGTTTTGCTGAATTTTTAGTATCTGCTTTTATGCATTATAAAGAACCTGGAAATTTTTCTGTTTGATGTCACTGAGTAGCTGGCCATTCCAAATTACAGTTACATAGGGTCATAGTCGAACAACACTGCTGAAATGTTCCCCCGTGAGTACTGTGGAAGCAGGTGCTCTGCTGAGATTTGCTTTATTAAGTAAACATGTAGTAAATTTTAGGATCTACATTCGTGGAAGTATATAACCAGAAGCAAATTACTGCAGTTCCCATTCTTTAACAATAACTCAGTCAAAGAGGTGAGGTTGAAACTTAGCATTTGACCTGCTGAATTTCTTTTGATTAAATTTAAAGGACAATTGATCAGAAAGATATAAAAAAAATCTGGGTTTATCTGAGCTATTTCTCAAGGGATGCTGATGAGTTAGGAGTAAATGCTGCAAGCCATCTTAAGTACTTATTCACAGGGAACATGCAGGACTAGGTTAGGGTTGTTTTTTCCACTGGGTGCCAGGATGCTTCAGAGTTAGATGTGAGACTTCTTTTGGTGGTGTTTGTTTGTTCCATCCCGTATCTCATGTCCCCCGTCCCCCAAATTTGAGTTACATTCTTATGCTACTACTTTCCATGTTCAGTCTTTATTTCAATTCTAGAAGTAGTATAAAAAACCCTTTGCATATGACATGGTTTTCAGCAGAGGGGTAGATCTAGAATAGTAATAACCTTCCTTCTTTGAAAATGTCCTAAAAGTAGTCCATTTATAAGCCTTGCAAAAAATACTATTTTATAATCCATGCAGCTTTCGTTGTCTGAGCTTTCCATCTGTTATGCTTATCTTTTGACTGTGTTCCACTTTCAAGAGTAAAATGTATATATCCACTGGCTCACAGAGGAAAAAAAATTGAGTAAGAGCACACCTCAGAGCTAAAGAATCGAAGTCGTGCCCTTGCTATGGTGCTCAGTTTTGTCCATTTATTTAAACACAGTACGGAACAGCACTGAGAAAACAGAGTAGTGTGGTCGTCAGTCCAAATCAAGCAGAAGAGAGAACTGTGTCCGGTATCTTGGAGCAGTGTTTGAATTGGTTGAGCTGCTTAGCTCATTATGTGACATTGTCTTTTTCCTTTGCCCTCCAGAACAAGTCTTGAAGCTGAAGGAACACACCAAACAAGCCCCAAAATAACCATATTTGAATCTTCTTACGGCTCGCATATCTTACACTTCAATGCAGTCATGTCATAGTTGACAACACATTCCTCAGAGTGCTTATTTAGTCATCAAGGGAACCCCTACTGGTGGAAAATGAGGCTTCTAGCAAATTTCCATCTGTACAGTGGAGGCAACAGCAACATGCAAGTTCAGAATATCTGAAGTATAAGATTGTTAGATGTGTCAAACCTTTTAGGTGTCCAACTCTATTTAGTGCTTTGAGTAATATGACTAATAAATAGCATGGGCTTCAGCAGAAATTGTACTACTGCTTTGAATAACAGGAGGCATGCTCTCACCATTTATGTAGTATATGTTGGGTTACAAAGAGCTTAAGTTTTTTTTGTGTAGTCAAGGAGAGAGATAAGCACTGCCAAAGGATGGTTTGTAGTCCCTAAACCAGATGATTTTAGTTAGGTCCTGTGAAGGCTCCTAGTTTTGCAGCATTACCCATGGGCACTTCTTTGCTGGAAACAGGGAACTAGATAAATTCTGGAGAAGATCAGTCTGATGTGGTTCAGACCATCTTTTATAATTCACACTGACATTAAGAGAACAGATTATTCTTTCTTGTAAAACCAACTTGAATTTGTAGCGTTGATATCTGTATTTTTTCTGTACCTGCTTAGATTATTGGATTACATAAGATTGCACATGCACATAAAGTTGCAGTAGTCTGTTTTCTTTAATTGTAGCTTCAACATACAAATTGCTTTATTAAATATTTCATGTAGTCAGTCTTAAAGTTTTGAAGAAGGTTTCTCAGCTGCAACTACTCTACAAGGACAGAATAAAGAAGTACAGAAATATTTCTGAAAAAAGTAACAGTAGTCTTTTTGCAGTTATAAATCTGCCTTCTGTGCTTTCTCCACCTTCTCTCATACACACAACCAAAAGTCAACTTGTTAGGATCTAATGGCATATGAAGATTTCCTTTACTTCCTTTTCAGTGTTTTCTCTCCATAGAGGAGACTGGTATTTGATAACCTTCTGAAGCAGCAATTCTGTTTTCTGAAGCAGAAAATTAAGTTTTCTCTTCTTTACTGTGAAGAAGCCAATGTGTGTCTCATACTCACACTAGACTGTCCTGACATACAAGCAGCAGAAAATGTTGAAAATAGCGTGTCCAAGCAGCTAGGACAGCAGAACACAGTTTTCCAGCAGAATCTGTATCAGAAATCCCACACGGGTTCTGCTCTTATTCATACTAAGATACCTTTAAATTGCTCTGGGAGTGCAAAGAGCTTTCCCATGGGTGAAGGTGTATTTTATACTCCTTGCACCGCCAAGAGACCATCGTGTAAGTAAGAATTGGATTCCATATCTATTCTTGCAAAACAATATAGTATCCAGATTTCAGCAAGGTATCTGAATTTGCAAGTAAGAATAAAGAAATGGCTAAACCACTTCAGGTAACAATTAAAACGGAATCGGATGCTGATCCCCAATATGACATGCACAGGTGCTTTAGGAAAAGCTGAAAGGGGAGGCAGTGACAACATTTGCCCCAGAATGTCAGGTTGACACTGAAGTTGGTGAACAGATGCCTTCACTTGAGTGGAGTACAGATGTTCACCAGGGCGGCAGCTTACAAAGACACCCTGGCAGAAGCACCCAGCCCCTTGCACTGGGATTTTCACTCCAAGGAAATGCTTCATCTTGAGAATCCTGATGGAGTTTTTTTAGGTTATGCTGTTGTAGATGATCAGCCTAACATTGTGTCTTGGTGCTGTTGTTGCTACTTCTCTAGACGCTGAATCTGTATGGGCAGATTCAGAATCCTTTATTAAAATAGGGTAGAATACTGGATCAAGCTACAGTGATGTTTGCATGGAATAATTCTTCCTGGGGTCATTCCTATAGTTGTACTGTAAACCTGCCCGAGCAGTGTAATTTATGTCTCCTGATGAATGTTACTCTGCTCCTCCTGTAATTTAGGCTAGAATAACAAGCAGAGAATAGTGTATTGGGACCTGGAATATGGGCTTGCCAAGTGCAGTTAGTACACGAGCCTTGTGTCCCCTGTGAAAGACACAGGGTTACCTCTAAAACTTACTCAAGTGCGCTGTGTCCTAATTCTCAGTAGGTGGCACAGCCTTTCTTGTATCTTACTTAGCTGAAGTAAATAAAAGAGATTATGCTTAGATAAGGCTGAAGAGATGAAATAACATATATGTTTGTACCTCCAGAAAATAGGAAACTGAAAAGTATCGTCTTTTCCCCATCATGACCAGAAATGGAAGGAAAGCTATCAGATGAGTGGAAATAGCACAGAAGAGCACTACACCCATACTAGAGATGGACTGAATCTTGTTACTCATGCTCTGTTGTTGGCAGATGGCTTTAATGTATTAAAACAGACAAGAGAACATTACAGACAGCATGGCACCATAGCTGTACAAATTGAGACAGGCCGGGCAGTATCTCAGTGCAGTTTGGGGAGCGACTGAGGAAAAAACTCACAAAATTAAGTGTGACTCACGCTTAATTAGAAAAGTAGCAGTACAATACAGAGACAAAGCCCCGGGATAAGTATTGTCCCTGCAGATCATTAGATACCTTGTACGGTCCACAGAGCACCTTGCAGCTCCTTAGCTTACTGACTGTACAGATGATATGACTTTTTACTAATCTGATAGTTATAAAGAGAAAACAGCTCTTTAAGCTAGCAAAGGTCAGTCAGAGGGAGGAAGACCCTGAAACCGCACAATTCCCTTCACTTTCTTAGACAAATATAGATCTGACTGCTGCTCTCACTCCTGGATTTCCATTTCAGTGCTTAAATGGAAGATGATTTCTTTACTTCTATGCATAACTGAATAGTAGAGCACCCTTTTGAGCCCTTTCAGCAATTTTTTTTTTTTTTTTTGCTTACTTTCAGTGCAAGCAGCATTTTTGAAATCTTGTAGATGCTAGGAAAAGGAAGGGACTTTCCCCCTTCCCCTAACTTCCAGAGAAGTTTCTCCTTTTTGGCAGTAAGCTTTAGTGATATTCAGCAATGATTTCTTCCTCTCTAGAGCTCAAGTAAATTACCAAGTTTGAGATGGCAGGGGCATTCTTTCAGGTATCTAAGGTGGAGTGATTGTATTAATAGATTTTCAGTGTTCCGTGATCAGTTTGTTTCACACTCAGCATGAAGTGGCTTTGATCCAGCTAATGATTCAGGGCAGATAAATTCCCTTGTGCTTGCATCTTTGTTGCATATGTAGTGCTAGTGACCATGGCACTGTCCCCTCCCGCCCTGTTTGCCCAGCCATACCCTATTGCAACAAGTTACCAGATACAGCCAAGGGCAATGTTAGGGCAAGATGGACAGGAAGAGCCGTGCTCTGCAGCAGTCACCAGCAGCAGCTCCCTTTCCACCAATTAATGTGCATTGAAAGCAGGGATACAAGCCTCTACCAAGTCTGGGACCTCACTAGCTTGGCCAGCTACATGGCTAATCTCCCTAAGCCTGTACTGTGGTCAGTGGAAGGAGATGAGAGTTCTGCCACAGGGTAATCCAAAGCATGCTGCTGCTGAAGGTGCTCTGAATTGCCCACAGGTATTTAAAACACAAGCAGAGAATGAGTTTATTTGTGTAGTTAGCTAACAGGTGTCTAAACTTGGAACAATGCTTCCAATACTTGAATACTTCCAAAGCTTCTGTGTGCTCTCCAAGACTCACTGAATCTTGAGGAATCATTCACAGATGTAATCTTGGCGACTGCTGCAAACTGTTGCTTCTGTTGGCCCACAGTGTTTACAGTGACAACACAGTTACGTTATGCTCAGTGCTCTGCCTGAAACGGAAGTCTTCTAGGCTACACATTGTCCTCCTACAGCAGAGAGGCAACACAGACATGAAACCTGTGAGTTTTTTGTTAGATTTATTCACTAATCAACTATATATGTTTTGAAAACTTTCTTAATCCCAGAAAACTTTGACCACAAATACAGTTTATACAAACTTCTCAGAAATTTTCCTTTGTCTTTCAGAAGCAGATCAGTGTTAGTTGTCCATTCTTCCTCTGCTACTTGCCCAGCTTCTTCCTGTTTAAGCATCGTACCCATTGCTCCAGTTCATTGTCTCCCAGGAGGTTGCAGGCAGGCTCTGTTCTGTTTTGTCACATAAATAAGAAGCAAAAAGCATATTTGTCGATGTTGGTCTGTACAGGTGCCACCAAGACATGAAGTAAAACAGAGTTGGTTTTGGGTTAACACCAAAGTCCTTGTTACTTTTTTACTCTTTCTATCATTTGAATCAGGTTTTATGAATTAGGATATGAAGGATTCTGAAGGAGGATTCAAGCTGAAATAGATTCTGTAGCTTTCTTCTCTTCTATTTGTATGTGTGTACCCAGTAAATTGTGCAGACGTCTGGAAAAATGAGCTTGGTGATGATAATTCACAGTGCTTGGGTACAGTGGTTAAGAGTTGGGGCATCCCAGCGATGGTGGGGTGAATACCAGCTTTCATGGAGAACTACCGAGAACAGCACAGTTTCCTATACACTGGCAGAAAAAGGGAATGTGCTTTTTAAGGTGCTGACATACGGAGTAAAAACATCCGGTAAAAGCTGGTTGCAATGTCAAAATCAATTGCTCTTCTGCTTTACCCTTTACATTTAATTTTAATTGCTTTACAGAAGTTAATTAATTACATACGTTTTATAGTTACTTCGCTTGTGTTACTTCATAGTAATTCTCAGAAAGGCCGAGTAACTTTCCTAAGGTCAGTGTAAGAAACTGACACAAGAGTCTCAAATTATATAGTGTATTCTGAACAAAAAATAAGGAGCTTCAGTGCAAAGCCTTGCTAAAGAATGAAATGTATCTAAAATGTATGCGTATAAAAAATTACCCATAGAATCTACTATAGGTCCAGTTATTCTATGTCAGCCTTAGTGACATGAAAATGTGTGGATGAGGACAGAACACAGCTATGTGAAGATACATGAATTCAAATGTCTTCCTTCTCCAACAGCATTGAACAAGTAGGGTGAATAAAATTGCAGGTTTGCTACTGTACTGCCATGCTAGTACAAAAAATTCATTTCTTCCACTTTGGAGATGCTGGATGTCTTCTGAATATGGTACTTGGTGATCCTGCTAAGAGAGTGGAAAAAATGTGAAAGGTACCACGAGAGAAAATGCATCTGTAGAAGAAAAAAAAAAATCAATGTTTTTAATTAATTTCAATTTCTTATTTTCTGAATTTCATTATGGCCCATTCTGTTATAAAAATCTTCTTACTCAATATGGCAAATAATTGGAAGAAGAAAGTTCAACTGGATTTAATTAATTTATCTGAGTCTTCAAATATTTCAGTTTTCTTCAATAAAATGTAACAAAATTATGGAAGATAAAATTATCAGTCCAGATAGTCTTGTGCATAAAAGATTTATCTAAATAATTCACTCTTGTCTGTACTTTTATATGAATTCATGCTAAACTAATTCATCACCGCCCCAACACGGCAATCTAAATGTTTGCAGGAGTTCAGACAGTTACAACATCCTTGCAGTCTAGCTGCTCCTAATCAGTTCCTCGGTTTAAGTATCGCGTGCTATGCTGCAGAAAGTCATCACTACTCAGGAAGCCAGACACGGGTGCTGCTTAGGTGGCCCAGCAAAATCTGAAGTGAAATTGTCTTGATTTTGAAACAGAGGACATAAATACTGGCTTTGTTTGGTTGCCACGCATTTAATACTAATCCTTGTTACAGTCTGTATTTTATTCTCCTGCAATAAATGTCCACAGTTGTCCAATTCAGATTCAATGGTTCTATTCCTGGGAGATGATACAGAATTATTTTGGAGCGTGTGCTGCCCTGCAGGCTGGGGACATAGTCCCCTTGGGTGGCCACCCCATGGTGGCCCATTCAGCACCTTCCTGTTCCTAAATATCGGACCAACCTGGCGTCAGCTGTGCAGATAGGAGAGGCTGGAGGGAAGCTCCCCTCTGCAAGTTTGGCATCTGACACATAGAACACTGCCACGCTGCAGGAGGAGGCATTCTTCCAGTCATCTTTCTCCTGTTCACTTCAGACAGGCAGTAACATTTTGAAAGCTCCTTTCAGATGAAATAATCTTACTAAACTTATGTTAGAGAAAGAGGATAAGATTATAACGTATCTGGGTTTGCTAGAGAAACGTCTTTCATAAAATAAACTGGGTCTGCACACAGTAGGTTTCTTGGCACAAGATCGCAGGAAGATTGCCTACAACCTGTTACTATTTTGATGGAGAGCAGTAGGAAATGGCCCGTTTTTCCATGCCAGATGTTTTTTGGAATTGCCTTGCAGTGTTGCATATCTGTTACGTTCCTTACCTATATGGCTAAGAGAGAAATAGAATGTCTCTCTCTGAGATGCAGGAAGAATTAAAAAAAAAAATAAACCTGCCAGTCGCTGAGCTTCTGGGAAGAGCTAGGCTTCAGTGATCACAGAATATTGAAACCATTGTCCCTAAAACTCAGGGACAGCTACAGCAGTAAGCAGTGACAGAGAGGTGGCTGAGGACTTCTTGATACTTCATATTATTCCCTTTTTTAATGTAGCTTTCAGGAGATAGCTGATTTGTTTGAGACTCTTGGACTGACTTATGTAACAAGGGATTGATTGCAATGCAGTAGGTTCAGGAGTCCAATGAAAAATTCCTGTTTCTAAAGGAAGAAACTTGTTCTTTGTCTTTCTTCTGTCTGTAACTTCCTTTTTGTTTTATGACTTGTGGTTTGCCATCTGTTCCCAGAGCACAGAATTTTAAGGATGGGAGTTTTAACAAAAATAACCTTTTTCTCAACAAGGAAATACTGTTGCTGTTGACAAATCCCATTGTATTTTACAAAACTGGAGGAAGGAGCTTTTGGCCACTGCAGTTAAGTTTGTTGACTTCAGAGGTATAGCCCGCTCTGTTGGCTGTCTAAGGTTTTGACTTTTTTACAAGCTTTTCTGTGTATGCTGCATTAATTCTTTAGTGTTCTTCTACTAGTCCCTGTTTTATTCTCTCTTTAAACGTCAGAATCTTCAAGCATCACAGTGGGCAGTTAACACAGCTTGCTCAAACAACTTGCCACTTCAGTAGAAAAAGAAAGTTGGTGGACTCTCACTGCCAGGAAGGAAGTGTCGTGACCTCTTTCAATTAGGCTGAGGCGGTGGTAAAAGCTGGTCGATGGATCTTCCATTTATTTACAGAGATATATCTGCAAAGGCAGAAAATGTGTGTTGAAAACATATGAGGAGTTTATATCTGTCTGCTTCTGCCGGGTTAGAAAAGTGGGAGGGTATGAGCAGAGCAGGATCATACGGATTTGACAGGAGGGAGAAAGACCTTTCATGCCAGAGGCAGGGATAGGGTTCAGGTAAGTACTGGACTTGTGTAAATAGCATCAGTATTAAAACTACCGCAGAGTGATGTGACTGCCATCCCAGCTCATCTACTTCTGGCAGGTGGGCCAGGTAACCCAGTACTTATAGATGTGTCAGAGAGTTCTTTTTCCTTGGTGAACAGCCAGTGTGTCCCCTGAATCCCAGCTCTAGATCTGTTTAGTGGTTACTTTTAAATTCCTTACTGTGTTCTGATAATCAGTAGTTGCAAAGTGCTGAGTACAAGGTGGGAATGGGTAGGAACTCCATACAAAGAAACTCCAGAGGCCTTTCTGGAGAAAGCACTTTTTTCTGCCCTCTTGGGAAATGCTGATTTTGCAACAGAATTATAAACCAGAAGTTTTGTGTTATCTATATATGTCACTTCCCTCCTCCTCTCCTTTTCTCCTCAGCTCAGAAATGGGTAATGTGTTCTCTCATGAAAAAAATTTTCTCAGCAGCACAGAAAAGACTAGGGATTGCTACTGGCACCCACGCGCGGCTGCGGGGGCGGGTATGAACTTCACTAAGTATTCTCCCAGGCCACAGGGGGATACTTAGTGAGACGCACTGAGATAGGCTGTCACCTGAACACGCCAGCAGTATTGCTTTGATTCAGCAAAGTGCCTATATACAATCCTAAAACCAGGCCTGCTGAACAGATCATTTAAGCACAGGCTTAATTGTATTGTTTGCAATACTGGCAGATCCATGAGAGGGCTTTTCAGTGGGAATCATCACTTATGCTCACTGCGATAAAATGTGACGAGGTCTATTCTATCGGTATGTGTCAGAAGGTAACGCACGCTACCATCAGTCTGACCAAATACTAGGAGCTGCCAAGTCAGTGGCCATGTACCATAAGGCTACATTACTCTTCAAAAAAAAAGGTATTTCAGCCAAGGTTTCCCCACACCCTCAGTATCTTACCCAACATTTGCATGTTACAGGGAATACTACATCAGAAAGGAGTAATTCCATTTTTTGTTAGAACAAAATACTGCATGAGTCTGTCGAAAAACTATCAAACCAACAAAGAAGTGGGAAGTCTACCACGTGCTGATAATTTGGCGTGAAGCCTGGTTTAGATAAGTCTGTGTCTATTGTCTTAGCTAATATATTGTGTGCTCCTTTCAAGGTTTTGTTAAGTCTCTTTATATAAAATCAAATACTAATGCTAAGATGATTTTATTAATTTTCAGAAGAAATACTGCATTGTAGTCATGAAGTTTCTAGTTGCTTCTCCAGTCCTCCTGCATTGGAAATGAACTTTGGAACCGTCAAATGCTTGGTGGCAAATTCTGTGCCAAAGTGTGGGTCTCATAGCTAGATGTAGCTGGAAAACCATTCTTCTTTAGATGTTGCCTTGTTTAAGGAAGAAAGAGATTGCAGAATCAGGGTGCAAAGTTTCTGGAGGAGGAGTTAAGATTTGGCTAGAAAAGGGGCTTTTAAAAAAACCTCTTGCAAATAGTTTCATTTAAAATATTCACAGAAACCCCTTCCTAGAACGATACACATCTCTTAACGCCCAAGTCACTGGTGGGGAATGCATTCCATGTAATATGTACCTTAAGCAAAAACACAGAGGAGCTGCTCACTCTCTCTTCTTTTGGTACCTTGGAAAAATTGAAGTACGTGAATTTGTTTTAGCACATTTCAACCTCCAGAACCGATTTCGTAGTGAAAAAGATAAAACGTACGGCTGCTTGGGAACGGAAATACAGTATTTCTGAAAAAGAATATTGTAAGGGCTCTTAGGAACAATTTTCTTTGTATTCCTCCCTTTGCTGCATAATTTCTGGTCTGTTATATTCCCTCTTAATATTTTAGGAGGTGATGGAAAGGTTTGTGCACCAGAACAGGTTAGGGGTTGGCATGCTGGAAAGCAGCTTCACGGAGGAAGGACCTTGGAGTCCTGGTGAGCACTGTTATCCATGGGACAGCAACGTGCCCTTGTGGCCAAGAAGGCCAATGGTATCTTGGGGTGGATTAAGAAGACTGTGTCAAGGGAGAAGCAGGTCAAGGGAGGTTCTTCCCCCCCATCCCCGCCCTGGTGAGACCACATCTTGAGTATTGTGTCCAGTTCTGGGCTCCCCAGATCAAAAGGAACTGGGAAATACTAGGAAAGGGACTGGAACATCTCTCTTACGAAGAAAGGCTGAGAGCCCTGGGGCTGTTTAGTTTGGCAAAGACTGAGGGGGGATCTTATCCATGTTTACAAATATCTGAAGGGTGGGTGTCAAGCAGAAGGGGCCAGGCTCTTTTCAGCTGTGCTCTGGGATAGGATGAGGGGCAATGGTCAGAAACTTGGATCACAGGAAGTTCCACCTCAACATCAGGAAAAACTCCTTTACTGTGAGAGTGGCGGAGCACTGGCACAGGCTGCCCAGGGAGGTTGTGGCGTCTCCTTCTCTGGAGACTTTCAAGACCCACCTGGATCTGTTCCTGTGTGGCCTGTCCTAGGCAATCCTGCTCTGTGGGGGGATTGGACTTGATGGTCTCCAGAGGTCCCTTCCAACCCCTACCATTCTGTGATTCTGTGTATTTTGCTTACACTGGACTCATGTATTATTGGCTGTTGCTGATGCAGAACATAAACGGAGTCTTCAGCCCAGGCATTATGATAATAGAGTGCTTGAGGATTTGCAACCAGTACCCATGTGACTCAACAGCACATGCTACCAAGACGATCTTGCCCTTTGGATTGCCATATTAATAACCTTCATATTTTGTATTTTGGTATTTTCAAGTTGGCCCTGACGTGCCTAAATAAAGACAAGTTTTTGAAATGCAGCAAGAGGAAAGGGTAAGGAAGATATATTCCCTTTTGGGGAGCATATCTCTTCACTGCTGGCACCCTTTCTACCTGTTCAAAAGGAAACCTCAAGGTGACTGATCAGTCTTAGCAAGCCTGAATGAGGGATAACAATTTTAGTGAGCTGCTACAGAGGAAGGACTGCAGTAACTAGTGTCATGGGGACATTTTACCACTGAACTCAAAATAGCTCTGCTTATTTAGCCTGGTTGCTGAGCTGGCCACAAACCATTTCTCCTTGTTCTTTTCTTGTAGTGTTTTGAGAAGATGACGAATCACAGAATCGTCACAGTTGGAAAAGACCTCTAAAGTCACTGGATACAACTGGCAGTGAAAGTGAAAAAGGATCTGCGGAAATGGAGGTGATGAAAATATGTGTGCTGTCTTTTTGTTTAAAGAAGTTACAGCGTCCAGAAGACAGGAAGGTAATGCTGAGGGAGAGCATAGATACTAAAACGATATGAAAATAGGATAGATGGAGGACAGCTGGTCACTGCACACAGATAATGCTAGGAAGTTGTGGGGAAGGGATTCAGTGGTTCCTCTCCTCCTTTCTTGGTTGACCTTGCAGACAAGCAAGCTGAGCACCTCTGGAGGCATTGAGGACCCGCTCTCAATTAAATTCCTGAACATCATCTGAGCCACAGCTCCTCCAAAGGACAGTCTGCACAGTGTGGTTATGGTCTGTCAGATGATGAACAATAATAAAAGGTGTTAGTTCAAGCAAGCCTATTGCCACACTTGACAGTAAATGTCAAAATAAAGGGCAAAATACAGAAAACTGAAAGCAGCCACATCTCAGATGTGCAGGACCTCAGCTGCTGCTGCTTAAATATGTAGCCTGCCATGACAGCTTGAATCTTAATGGTGACTAGATACCATCTGCATACATCATTACAGCTGGAGGGCTGTTCCCTTTCCTCCAGAAGAGGGCTTAACTATGACCCTGTAGCAGTCACTACTGAGCAGAGGAATATGGTACAAACCACGCGTTTTTGCACACAAAATATTTACACAAGTAGCAGTAGGAATGGTTTGCTGCCTGTTTTTCTCCTGGTTGCTGCCTCTGCAAGCGCTCAGAAGCATCACTAAGGGGATGGGCTTTGCAGCTTGCTGCATGAGGTCCTTATTACCTGAAACAAAAGTAAGTACAACAAAATAATTAATCATGCAACTTACTGTTAGGAAGGCTTCCAGTATGTGCATCGGTTGCTGTGAAATAACAGCAGGGTGGATAATGCAAAATTTATACTTGGCTAATCTGCAATCGGGAGCCAGTTCGGGACAGACAAAACAGAAGACTAGATTGGGTTTGTAGACCGAGTGGGATGCATAAAAGAGCTTCTTGCTGTTGCTTTTCTTGATCCTTGTAAAGCCTTGACTACAGGGAAATCCTGCTTTCCTGGAGAAACCAGTCCCTTGAATGATGGTCTTTCTCCACTTGAAGCTGAAAAAAACCACAAAAAAGTTAAGTTTTCTTCCTTTTTCCTATCCCCTCAGCCACACTGGCTAGTTAGGCAAACGGAGAATGGTGCTCTGCTCTGTATTTTGAAAGCGTGGGAGTAATTTCCTGTGATGTTCCCATCTAAGAAGGGAGTTCCAGGAGCTAAGCAGATGAAATAGCTACCAGCAGGCTTGCTGGAGCGGTTAGCACTGTCTCCCTTGCATTCTGCCCCCCTGTGACAGAAAGGCACAATCAGCCCCACGGCTGATGAGTTCCGTGACTGGTTTCAGCTGCTGCTAAATCATTTACTGTCTTCTATAAAAATCATCGAGACCTACAGCAGAAAAGTAAATGGCTGCTAAAAATGGCCGGGCTGATTGAGAGTTGAGGAAGCACCATCCTGCATGGCAAAGCATCCCTGTAATCTCCAGCCTGCTTAAATGCAGTCATTTTCCCCATTGGGAAGTAGAACGTTGAATATTTCCTGTGCTGTAAAAAGCTCTGTAAAAATAAAATTGCTAGATCCATCTCTTGTACTGCAAGCTTTCATCTTAACTGTGTCTTGTATGTTGGGGACAAAAATTAGCCACTCAGCTTTCAGTTCCTTTGTAGCAGCAAGTTTCTCCTGTTGATGGTAGACCACAGATGCTTCGAAGACTGCTTTTACATAACTCTTAAGCCATGTCTGCTTTGGATATATTTTGTTTCTCTTTATCCCAAGAAAGATTCCACAGAACTGTGGTTTATTAATTAAAAGGTGATATTTTTCATTACAGCAATAACACTTTCAATGGTATTGAAACAAAACCCCAAAATCTGTAAGATTTTTTCATCAATAGTGTTAATGCATTTTCTTCACTTTAAGAAGTGCTGCTGCAAAAAAAGCCAAGCCTGCTAACCGTCTTAAGAGTCAGCCAGTTCTAATGGACTCCCATCTACAGCATCATCTGCTTGATCTTTAATTATTTATTACTCTACTACTCTGCTCTTAAATTGCACTCTGTTGGACAATTTCAGATGACTACTTCTGTTAACTTTTTCTTCCAATCACCCCAGTGGTTTTAGTAGATTATTAGGGAGGAAGCCGTATTAACAGCTGTGTCTAACCAGAGCTACAGGCACGCTGGGATGCAGGTACTGTGGAATAACACTGGAGGCAGGAGCCCCAAAGAGGGCTGAAGTGAGGCACTTACACCTGAAGTGACCAGCAAGAGCTGCTGGCAGGGCCCAGAAGGGTCAGGGAGGTGAAGGGTGCTTTTCAAGGCTCTGGAGACTCAAGGGGTTGCAAGGCTGTGAGGCAGAGAATAGGCACTATTCACTTGCTGGATCCAAACTGCTGGTCTCAGGTACAAGATCAAGATGTCCAGCAGCCCTTTATTAAGCCCTTATGCCTCTGAAGTTTCAACAGCTTCCATGTCCTCTGCCAGAATTACCAGCCCTGCTTATCTCCCTTACTTCTCCTCACTCCAGTGCCCATGACTTCTTTCCTTTCCCGCACACAAATGCGTACCAGTCCCTCTCTGTCTCTTCCACTGCAGGGCATTTGTTTTGTTTAGTTTCTAACAGCAACCTGAGGGAATAGGGCTCTATTTATCCCCTTCCTTCCTGAGCCAAATAGACACACAAGTCCCCTAAGTTTAACAACAAGCAGTACACAAGGGGTAAGCAGTACCTGCAAGCAAAAATAGCTGGTATGACAGACACAGAATTTTACTGCCTAGTATTGGTAAAGACTCAGAAGTTTTCTTTGTAAAGAAAATATTTTTAAAAGCTCATTAAAGAACTTGCTGTATAAACACATTTTTCTTAAACTCTTTAAAACCATCTGTAACATAAGACCTGCATGATGTCAGGCTGCTCAGTCATGTCCTTCAGTAGACAGGCAGCTAGAGAGCTTCCCAATCGATACCAGGTTTAGTTGGGGGAAAAAGTACATTGGCGTAAGTGCAGAGAGTGTTCCCACGTCTGTTCCCCACCTTCCCCTTCACAAAAAGAAAAGAAAGCAGATTAGTTACGTCAACAGTTTTTACCATGCACAAGAACAAGGCTCCAGAGGTGGGCAGAGGTAGAGGGACATGCGATTTTACATTTTCCTCAGGGCCCAAGAGCTGAGAGGACTTTGATTACTTACCAGGAATGGCTCACTAAGTCAAGGCAATAATGAGGTAATTGGCACAAACTGCAAAATATACTCATCACAAGCTGCAGTGATGGAAACTACTGTTTACAAATTAGAACCACTAAATACTAACAGAAAAGAACATCAGTGGTGAGAGCAGAGTGACACAGCCAAGTTTCTTATTTAAAAAAAAAAAAAAAAAATCAGCTTTTAGATTCCTGGAAAGGGTGTGAATGTGTCCTCTTCTACTGTGTGCTTCAACGGTGAAAAATACAATCCATCTCATTTTTTAGTGTTCCACTGAATTTTTTTTTAAATAAAATTGCCTTGAATTGTCCATTGTACTTTGCTCCATAAACACGGTAAGGGGGAGAGGACAAGACAAGCTAATGAAATAATCTGAGCTGCTGAGGCGAGAAAGCTTTGCAAAGCTGCAGCTAAGAGCATCGTTTTCAAGGGCCGTGCTGATACACAACGAGCATCGTGCAAACACAGAGGCAAGCACTAGCAGAGTGAAAAATTACACTCTGAAAACTGGGGCTAGGAAGAAATGAGCAGATTGCAGGATGAACCGAGTAGCTGCTTTTGAATAAAACTTACTGAGCAGCACATCCTCCTTCAGCATTATTAGTAGTGGCATAGAAGTGGTGGTTCCCTGCTTCGCAGACCTGCTGAGAGGAGTAATGAGCTACTACGCTGGGCTTTTTACATCTCCAGGACTTGTTTCTTACTCCTCTGCCTCCTTAGCCAGGAATAAACTTCACCTTGTTATGTTTTCACTTGGGTTTGAACTTTAGCCAGTGTGGCCTGTCCTGGGTGACCCTGCTCTGGCAGGGGGGTTGGACTCGATGGTCTCCAGAGGTCCCTTCCCACCTCTACCATTCTATGAAAAAGTAGTCTCGATCTAATGAACTCATCATTCTTCTGGCTCTTCTCAAAAAACAGACGTGGGGTTTGAGTTTATTATTCATTTAGAGGGTTGGGATTTGCCTACTAAGTTCCTGTGTAATAGGCACAGTCCTGGAAGTCGAGCTCAAACTGGCTATCGAGTATGGCCAGGAGAGTTGTGACTGGCACTGCAGGAAGGAGCATGAAAACAAGCAATAAACTGTGATGTAGTGATACTAATGCTAGAAAAGCTCTCACTTAAACTGGACTAGTAGAGTGCACCTCGTGTGCCAGAAGACTGGCACTCCTATAAGCAAACCTGGCGTATTTTTGAACTGTGCATTCAGTAGTGTTGGAGACCAGTAAGGAGACACATTAGAAATAAATTTAAAGGAATCCCACAACATTAAAAGACAGCTCCTCTTTGGTGTACATGCTTTTTATTAATAATGTGATAGCAAGACTTTAGTTACAAACACTTGATGTCAAGGTGACCTCTATCAAAGGTGTAAACCAGAGATAAGAGGATCTATTATTAGACTCACACCCCCCTAGACAACCTGATGTCAGCTTCACCTGTTGGCACCTGGACCTGAACCTTGCTGGAGGAGTAGGTAGTCTGAGGGGGTGGGCCAGAACCTGAAATACTACATGGAGATTTTGGCTTTAAGGTGACAATACTGTACACTCTCCCGATCTCTGTACCACACAGACTCTTTATCTCAGTTCTGCTTGGTCTGTCAGCAGACCTATTGAAAAGTAGGTTAAATGACCTGCTGGATATTCACTGTCCACTCGACTGTAAGCTGCTTCCCATGATGTAGCCCCAAGAGGACTAGCAAAAACCTACACCGGTTACTAAAACCTTTATGCAAGCATGCTAGAGGGAATTTGACTTGGAAAGAAGTAATTTTTCTTACACATCTCTCCTTTTGTTTCATTTAACAGATAGTAAAGTCATGGAAGGTGGAACAGGGACTGTAAATTTTTTAATTCATAATCACTATAGTTTTTCATGGGGTTTCTTAACGAACAGCCTAGAAAATATACTGTTCCATTGTCCTGAGCTTAGAAACAGGAGTGGCCCCCCCGAGGAAAAACACAGTTTATGGTTATTTTTGCTGCCCACACTGTACTAGGCAGGTGCACTGCTGTGCATAACATAATCATAAATGACATGGAGCAGCAGCCCGTAGTCTGGAGCCACCTCTTAATGGCAGTCGGTGGTACATCAAGAAACTCTGGTGTTTTGAGGGGAAGCCCCTTCATCACCCTTAGCAAATAACAAAAAATGTACCAAAGGATCGACTTAATTGCCAAAGACATCTTGCATATTAAGCGGAGTCTAGGAAAACTTGGTGACGTGGCAGGGAAGACAAGTTAGATTCTTTAAAAAAGGTTGTTGGTTTAAAAAACATTTAAAAAAATTTTGTTGAACTCTCTTACAGAAGCCTAGAGGCGGTCACTAATTTCATTACATACTCTGAGATGCGAGGTGCTTACGGGCACAGCTCTGCAGTTAGGACTCCGCTGTCGTAAGAAAAGCAATTTAAATCCCCACAGTTACCTTGCGAAAATCTCATCGTTCCTAAGGTTCAAGATAAATGTTTGCGTATTTCACACACTGACCTCACAATAATGATGTATTTCCTACTGGTTCTTTTGTGCAATGATTAGAAAAGTTTTTCATTGTTAATAGCTGATTTATCTGAACTTCCAAATGCAAGAGTCAGCAGAGTTATTAAGGCTCAGAGAATATAGGAAGCAGAACACAGAAATGTTTCAAAAGGCTTTTAAAGAGCCATTATTACTGCTATGTTCTAGCCATTATTTTTCATTCCATTATTACATCCACATTGTTCAATACCTTTTGTGTTTCATAAAACATTTTCAAATTTACGTTTCCAAGTCTGGGCCTTAGATGAGGGGAGATATTTAGATTTTTCAATCAAACTTTTGTTAAGGGTCCAGACTTGCAGCTAGCATCAAGCAGTGCAGCCGAGTCGATCGCAGTGCTGATAAAGGATCTGACCCCATAAACACAATGATTAAAAAGCCACGTGCCATGAAACATACGCAGTTTAGAACTGGCCGTATTTATCCCTGGCGAGGAACTTGGTTAAGCCCGGTGAATGCGGTATGACTTTGGGCAGGTTGGCACATTGCATCCTCCTTTCCAACTACAGCAGTCCCGCAATGTATCACCCACAGTGCTCTGCTGAAAGCATGCCACTAGACAGACAAGATAGTTTGTCACTACAAAAGACTAGGTAATTTTTTTCAACTGTGTGCTGCTTATTAACCCAACAGCATTTTCAAATAATTTAATTGAGTGTTATCTTACAGATTTAGAGAAAAGCAAAACATTAACAGAGATAATTATTAAATAAGTGGCAGAAAAGATGAAAAATCATCAGGCATTCAAGACAGGAACACAAAAAGTGTCAGAATATTAAACTATTTCTCTGCCTCTAAATTCACTCATGACTTGAACAGGATGGATTCTCTTCTTTGCAGAACCTTTTCTGACAGCTGCATAGGTTTCTTCTGGCTTCTCTCTTTTAATGAGGGGTTTCTTCTCTGGAGCCTTCATTCTCCACATTACAACAGGATGTCGTGGACCAGTAGGACTCTGAATCTTGATAATCTTTGTGGATGCAATATAGGACATCTTCACTGTTTGTACCACAGCATTCATTAAATTTTTGGCAGCCTGAATTAGTGAAGTGACGCTATCCAACTGTAATAAGAAAGAGAAACATGAGCCTAGAAAGCCTGTCTGCTTTTGATCACAATATGCTCAGGAATGATCAGTGGTTAAAAAGTAAGACTGCCAGATTAAACCCTCATTTGTTTTCCCTTGGTGTGTTCATTATATTCCTGTAGCACTGCTCAGACTGAAAGCGATATACAGAAATGTGTGCTGGTAGAGTAGAAATGCTTATGTAGATGATCTTTGTTATTTTCTTTTTTTAAATGTGAGTTCAGGATGCTTGTCTGCATGGTCTCATTGCAATTACTACTGATGGGTAATGAAACCCATTCAAAGACGAGCTATGAAAATGTGATCTGTTCCCTCCTTTGTATGAGAACCAGGCAAAGTCTCCAGCTGCTCCTGTCGCATTCCAGGCTCCCACCCATGCTCCTGAGCAATGCTGGGATACTGCAAAGCGGCTGGCTTTGTCATAGCTGCTGAACGTAGCCTCGTCAGCACACAGAAATTGCAGCCATTGTGACCTCTCAAACTGTTGAAGGAGTACCAACCTAAGAGGCAGAACGTGTAACAAACTAATCCCTATCACAGAATCATTACGATTTGGATAGACCTCCAAAACCATCCAGTCCAACTGTCTACCTAACATTATCATGACCACTAAACCATGTCCTAAAGTGCCATGTCTACCTGTTTTCTTGAACAGCTCCAGGGGTGGTGAGCTCACCACCTCCCTGGGCAATCTGTTCCAATGCCTCACCACTCTTTCAGTATAGAAATTTCCCCCAATGTCTGATCTAAACTGCCCTGACACAATTTTATCCTGCACTCTGTCCCCATCTTCCTGCTCAGGAGGCTGAATACCCTCAGGACAACTGGTCTGACTGTTTAAGACTGAGGCAAAGAAGGCATTAAGTACCTCAGCCTTTTTCTCATCCTTGGTGGCGATGTCTCCCCCCAGATCCAGTAATTGGTGGAGAATCTCCTTGGTTCTGTTTTTGTTATTAATGTATTTGTAAAAACCTTTTTTGTTATCTCTTACAACAGTGGCCAGCTTGAGTTCTAGCTGGACTTTTGCCTTTTTGATGTTGTCTCTGCATGACCTAACTAGATCCCTGTACTCTTCTTGGGTTGCCTGTCCCTTTTTCCAAAGGCGCCAAATTCTCATTTTTTCCCCCGGGTCCAGCAAAAGCTCCCTGTTCAGCCAGGCTGGTCGTCCTCTGCACCAGTTCATCTTACGACTCATGGGGACAGCCTGCTCCTGTGCCTCTAGGACTTCCTTCTTGAAGAGTGTCCAGCCTTCCTGGACCCCTTTGCCCTTCAGGACTGTCTCCCAGGGGGACTCTCTCAACCAGTGTCCTGAACAGGCCAAAGTATGCTCTCTGGAAGTGCATGGTAGTGGTTCTGCTGACCCTTATTTCACCAGGAATTGAGAACTCAT